>VZTL01010138.1:52419-67320 GCA_013400535.1 Scopus umbretta
AATAAAATAAGCTGTGTCTTGTCCTCTGCTAAAAAGCACAGGAGAAAAGGGGGATGCAGTGATCTCAAGATGTTAAAGGTGGCCAGGTCACTTAAGCAGGCATCAGACCATTTACTGTAAATATAAAGGAAAGCTGTAGCTTGTAGTGTGCTCAGTTTTTGAGAAGGCATGCTTTAAGTCAGTGTGTACCCAGAAGACAGGAAGGAGGACAGAGATGAAAAGAGAAGCCCTAGGAAATTGCATCTGGCTTTTGTCTCTTCCCTCACACTCTTTTCCCCCTCACCATTCCTTCTTCCACTCATTTTTTCTCTCACCACTCCTAGCAGCCTTCCTTGACAGCTCTGCTTTTACTGGCAGCATCCAGCATTCAACCCTGCTTGCACCTACCCTCCTCCCAAGCCTTTCTGCATGGAGCCAGCTGCTCTATTTTATCATCAAGCCTTTCCTTAACCTACCATGCAAGCCTTATTAGGAGGCAAAAATAAAAATAATTATTGAAAACCTGTTGCCAAGCTCCTTAACTGTAATCATTGCCTGAAGTGCAGCCTAAACCAGTGCAGTGGCATCTTTCTCCTGCAAAAGCACCCATACGCCAGTGGGTTTTGTCAGCAGAAGTCCTAAAGGTCCTGCAGCATCCAGCAATAAATCTTAGTCTTCAGATCAGCATCAGCTATAGGCATTCACTAAGTTGGCATTACAAGTTATATGTTCAGCTTCCAAGTCTGCCAGTGCTGGAGCCCCACAAATCCCATTTGGCTGTCACAGCAGTGCAGAGTCAAAACATGCAGGGAGTCATTGGCCTCCCTCCTATTTCCCATGCAACAGCCAGAGCAGCAAATGTGACTCTCCCTACCTCACCTTCCTCCCTGCCCCACCACTATCCTTCCCACTGCCTCCCTCTCCCATGTCCCAGCCAGACCCGACCCTCATCCTTGGGATCAAAGATTTCAACTTTATCTCACCCACTGACAAACCTTGAACGTATCCTGTCTCAGGTATTAGTCTCCAGTACTAACCAAGGCATTAGCCACTGCAGAGACCTTTCCCACAGCATAAACACTCCCTGGCACTAGCCTTCATCTAGCCATGGTAGGTCCTGTGGTATTTAAGAATGAACCTACTTCCTCAGGCTCTTTAGGCACAAATCATAAATGCAGTACTAGAATTAACCACACCCTCAGCAACACGCATAGCAGTCCACAGTTAGTTCTAAGCCATTTGTCTCATCTTCACCATTCCATGTCCAAACTCTTCTTGTCCTGCAGAATCCTCCATATTCTTAAGGCTGTGGTTAAACTGAGGGTTAGCAGGATCCCCCTGCCCAGCACTCTTTCATCACTGCATTGCTGAGCCCTCTTTGCTGTGCTTCTTGTCATGGCAAAGTAGCTCAAGAAGAACGAGCCCAGTAAGGTAGGGGAGGATCCTGGCTCACTTCACTCCTTCCTAGGCAAATAAGGCCTGCCACAGGCACATTTTGGCTGGTCTGCTTTGTGTTATAGTCCACACAAACAGATCAAATGCTGTCAGAGATGAAGATGACAGCACTTGCTAGGAGCAGTCCCGGAGCAGTCCCAGAGCAGTCCCAGTCTTCACAGGAACAACCCTGGGGCCAGTGTCAGACCTCCTTTGCATCGCGTGAGGTGAGATACAGCGACAGCAGCTATCAGGTTGCACGTTTCTGAAAACACACAGCCAGGTGTCCAAGCCTTGACAGGTGCCACATTGGCTAAAATAGGCTTCAAACAACAGGGCCTGTCTTGAAACCCTAGGATCATTCCTATTTAAATTTCCTTGCTTAGGGGATCTGCTATTGTAAGACTGCTACTTTCCTCCTGACTAGCCAGACTTTCAGTCCTTCCTTAACTCTCCAGTCAGGATAATGCAAGATTTGGTTAGACCTTACTACTTCTGGCTTAAGTAGTACCATGCTCCAACATTGGAAACTATTTTAAGAGGTAGGGGAAAGGTGTTTGAGACATGGAAGCATTACTCATGGTTGACAAGTAACCAGTTGTGTCTTCAGAAGCCAAGGGGGAGGGTATGAGCCTGAGATTTAAGAGAGGAAAATAATGAGATGAAACACTTCTTTGCCTTTTCATTATGCATCCAGTTTTCTTAAAGATGTTTTTTTCTCTGTGGGAATCTAAATATGAAACTCTAAGATGTTCTGCATAGTGCCCTCTTACCTCACAGCTTTTATCTGAAATTTTGCAGCATCAAGTCTTGGCTTTGAATTCTTGAACTGTCTATAAACAATAGTGGAAAATTTATGGTGGAGTGAGTGCAATAGAGTTCTTATAAAAAATATAACAGAAAATATTCTCTTACTCCCAAAAAACCTCTATGGGCACTTACATATTTTCAGTATAAAATTGATTCAGCTAATCTTCTACACAAACACTGTGTACTTAAAATCAATTGCATTTTTTCAATTTTAAAATGTTCAGGTTTTGAAAACTGAGTTTTCTGCTACCTGTACGTTCCTGCCATTTGTAATATAAAGGGATACTAATGACAATGAAAAATTTGTTTTCCATGTGATGGAAAGGAGTGAAAAATCCTGTTTCAATTATGGTTGATTATGGTAGCTTTGCCTGCCTCTATCCCCTCTACTGAAAATGCATCCCTTATTCAAACCTCTTGTCCTTCTTTGATCTCTCCTTGCTTACCTAATATTTTATTCATTAGTAAGATATGGCAGGAAATGTCATGTCATTAGTGTTCTATTTGTCTACTTTGAAGAACATCTACCATGTTGTGACAGATTGTGTGGATTCTTCCATTAACAAATCAACAGATTTACTCATTTCTTTAAAAAAAGACTTTAACCCATTGTTACTACTTATAGCACGTCGCTTCTTCAAGGCAGATATTTAAATATTAATAAGTTTTAGGTCCTAGAAGTTTCTCACAAGGCAATAGCACTTCTGCAGGTCTTGCAGTCTGATCAGTATCTCCCTCTCTTCCCTTTCCTTATTGTTAGATGCTCAGTTTCTCAGATGTGTTATACATGGTAAAATGGTGAGATATATCTTGACATTCCCAACTTTTCTGCAATATACATCTGCTCCAGAGAACTGGCAAGCCTAAAAAGTTCAGCTGTAAATGCGTCAGCCTGAACCTAAGAAGTACAGATTGGAGGCAGTGACTCATTAGTTCACGATGGAGTAGCTTTGTGCAGTCAACTTTTTCCTACACTAAACAGCTTGGGGAGAACAAGTTGGGGGACTGGGGGCTGTTTTGGTTTTTTGCTTTTGTGTAGACTTCCATTCCATATTAGCCTCTGGTTTTGTATAAAATGAGGTAAACCTAGCTTTCTTCACAGTGAGGAAAACCTTCAGAAAAAACGTTTAATAAATTCCTTGGTCTACCAACCATGTTCTCTTGGAATTTGCCAAGATAGGCTCGAGTGTGCACAGATACCCCCACCTACTCTAAGAAGGAAAAAAGAAATTTTCTCTAGAGAGACTGATCTGATGAGTGTGTGCACATTTATTTAAGCAGGGAGAAACTGGATGAGGTGCAAGTGACCATCCTTGTCATTAAAAAGTTATCTGGTTTCTGATCCGTAGTGAAAGAGAGCATTGGAAAATTTCAAATCTTTCCACGGGGAATGGACAACAGATAGCGCAGCTATCTCAGCTGTCACAGGTGAGGTGGCAACTGGAGCAAGTGAGAAATAATGTAGTTTTTACTCATAGCAAAAGGCTAGCCATTAAGAATTTGCAGCCTGTAGTTGGAGGTTGGGGGGATGAATGTGTTCGTCTGAGAATGAATAATAGCAGCAATGGTCTGTGACTTACACTGAAATATAGTCATTACCATGCCAGATCAGATTTGTACCTCACCTTTAATCAAAAACAAGCAGAATGCTAAGCTGGCCACCCTGGGTTGGAAAAGGACAAGGAAGAGGAGGGCATTTTATATATTTGGCACTAGACACTGAACTGCATGGTTTTTGAGCTTTAACACGACATTTGTTAAACTAAACCGTACTGTGAAGCATAGGCACTTCTACTGGATAGAAAGATGTGGTTTAGTACCTGATTAGGTGAAAGACCTTAGAAAGCTTGTCCTTGAATAGTTTTTAATTCAGAAAAAAAACAGATATCTTTACCTAAATCTGTAGTCTCTCTATTTGACACACTTTCTATCCTGAATGTAAAAGAAAGCTGGCTATTTCTCACTTCACTGTCTTTTAGAGAGAAATGCAATTACTTTTATGCAGCTTTCAGGTACAAAGTAAAAATAACCAATGCACATTATTTTCAGAATTTCCTGATTTCAGTAGCATTAAAAATTAATTTCTTCATAAAAGAAGTCCTACATTTTCCTTATTTAATTACAAACCTTTCTGCAATGTTCTCAAACACATCAACAAGAAAACACTCTCTGTGCAGAAAGTTAAAAAATGATTTATCACTGCATATAAAAACAATGTGCTTGAGATGTAAGCTCAGCCAAGCTGCTAGCTAATTTTTCTAAACTGCTGCAGCTTTTGGGTATGGCTTCAGATTGGAGATCTGAAACAAAATATAACTTAACAGAATGGAGAGCAATTCTTTGACTGCCCATCACCATTAAATAAATCTGTTTCAAAAGGTACCTCTGAAAGTGGCATATTTTGGAGGGCCCCAAATGAAAGCCCAAAATTTGGCATGGGAGAGACAGACAGAGATGTGGAACTCTCGTTACAACTTTGTTGATAGGTTAGACAAAGAGGTAGTTTTACTGCAAATTTCCCTATCTTTATTAACTAAAAAACATCCTTTCTCCTTGAAAATTAAGTTCAAGCTCTTTTTCAGTCTTAATCAAGAAATTGTCCTTTTCAGTTTCCTGATCTGTCAAGGTTTGACAGGTAAGTCCTGAAAATTGTGACAAAACTGTGTGGCTTTCATTAGATGTCTGAAGATAATTAAATTCCCTCTGGCTCAGTTTTGCCATTTTTTGAAACTGCTGAGCCACTTTTTCATCTTGTTGCAAGGCCTGAAGAAAGTGGGCTTTGAAAGAAAAGAATCTTTTTTAAAAGCAGATGATGGGCATTTATGTTAACTTCTTTCCTTTACTTATGTAATTTACTGAGGAATGATCCATACAGAGAAGTGCAGAGCAACTCTGACTACTTAGCCTTGCTTATTTTGTCTTATCTCCTTAGACTTCAACCCATAAAAGACTGTTAGGGCTAATATGAAGTGTCCTTCCCAGTAGTCCATGGCCTTACATAGGAGCTTTTAGGTTCTTTATGATATAACATTTATCTACATGAGAGAAAGTTCTCTCAGTCATGGTTAATCAATGCCTGGAACCCTAAATCTTTATAAACGTGTACCCATTACCTTGATTTGTGTTTCATAATTGAGTCGTCCTGAGGCAAAAGAGGGGGAAATGCATGCCGACATAATTTTGTTCACTTGCTACTTGTTATGTGATTCCTTAAGCTTAGTAGTCAAATTGCTACCCGTTGTTGACATTAATAGCACTGTTTGTAGATGGTTAGGGCTTGCTTACGTTAGAAATTCTACACTCACAGGAAGCACTTGTGTGGTACATGTGAAGACGCAATGACAGTACTCAGAAGTTTACAGTGTAACAGAAACAACAAAAATAAATGCAGAGAAGGGAGATACAATCCCACAACCGAAGTCTAGCATTTTTTGCTGTTCAGAAGTGATTTCTGTTTGCAACTGCTCCTTCTCTTGTGCTTTTATGAACCAACTAATTTTGTGTAGTCCTCATGGTAGCAATGGCTCTTTAGGAACAATGTAAAAGAGAAACCAGTCTTTCAGCAAAGTTAGTCTTTCATCATGTTCAACAAAAACCAGTTTTCCCTTGCCATAAGATGAGGACAGATGTGGAAGACAAGCTAGTTTCCTGGAGCAGCAGACACAGAAGCAAAGCACCCATGCAGTCTGAATAAAGACAGGTCTGGCATTCTCATCTTTCTGCTTCTCCTGCCCATCCCTGCTTTAAATCCTCACCTGCAATTAGTGATGACATGTTCTAATCCTCTTTGTACAAGCTATCAGAGGATTGCAACTTCATATGGGAAATACCAGGGCAAGAAAAACTCAGAACAAAAATCCTTCTTTCTTACAAGAGCATTCAATAACAATGAAGGAAGAGCTGAAAAATAAAAAGCAGACAGACTGCCTAGGAAGGTTTGTTTAGAACTAAATAACTTTAGGAAAACAACTGGGCTTTCAATTTATTGCTCTTCCTTTGTGGGACTGAGATCTTGTTTGAGGGTGCAATTTATGCCTGCAATATTAATTTCATACAGAAGTAGGGATACATGTGAGTAGATATTATCCTCTTTAGGTAATAAAACAAATAATTATAATAATCAGATTTGTTTCTAGAATTGAACGGTACCTCAAAAATTGTCAACAAAAATTACTCACAAAGAAGACCATCCTACATACTTAACTCTTCACTTGCTGTTCATTTTCATTTTTACTGTCACCTTCTTCACCATCAGATGGCAAAGATCTCTTCTAATTTCATGGCAACAAACATTTGAAAGGAATATTTATACACAGATGATATTATGTAATGCTGCATCCTCAGCTTCAAGCTCAGAAATATTTATTGTGGTCAGATAAATGATCTTTTCTATTACTATTATTACGCCCATACAGAGTGAACACATTTTGAGCATATTTCCTTTTCTTTCATTTGCAGCAGGGAGTTTTTGACATTTGAGCATAGGCTCTTCCTTCCTATTATATGCATTTGCCCTCTGGTCATTGTCAACGCCTGCAGTCAGAATAACTAATTCCTCTCTATTGCACTGTCAGTGTGCTGTCATTATTGCAGACTTTTTCTTCTCCTGGAAGGCTGTTTTGCAAGTTATTTTAGAAAAGTTTACTACATATGTGTTTGGGATTTATAGGACTGTACTGATCCATCATTTTCTGGCACATCCAATGCAGCCACTGTAAATTTAATGAAAAAGAGAATTCTCATCCAACTATGGACATCAAGCCATTCTGGAAAGTATTATCGACTTCTAACTCCTTGCCCCTTTTATACAGGAAACACAAACTCAGCTCAAGATCACAGATTGATTTCTGTTTGCCTTTGCAGTAAGGCTGTCATTTTCTTTATGCCACCTCCAGTTCCTGCTGGCTTTTAAGAAGATAAAAATTTGTGTGTGTGATTCTGAACCTAGGTCTTCTGCACTATAGTAAATGGTGCTGCCAGTTGAGCTTTTAAAACAGCTGTCAGATTCATGTAAAGCTGTTTTTTCCCATAATTACCTTAGCACAAGATACCCTTTTAAAAGTCCTGTTTAGCATCCTCCCCACAGTAAGAAGTCACTTCTAGTCTTGTTATGGAATTATTGCAGATACTATTTTTAACCACAAAATGCGTTTGTATTCAACACATGTCACAAGGCTTTTTCCATTGTTTTTCACAAAATCAAAGCCTGCATAATATCAACATCTTTGCTAGGAAAGGAGGGCTGGAATTGATAGTTCTGCTTTTTGGTTACTGGCAGATTTCAACCTGATATAATAAATATTCAGACTTGAAGCAGGAGAAGTCTGAGGCCTAAGAAGTGATGGAAGCAATAAATTTGCTTCAGAGATGGAGGCAGGTCCAGAATTATTTCTGCTGGATTATCTTCCTAAAGGTAGTTGCTGTCATGCATACACTGAGGTTATTGGGATTTTGAGCAGATGAGAAATTATTTTATATTGGGTAAAAAGAGGTTTGTTTATGTTTAGAAATATTAAGTCCTGATATGTACAAGACAACCCTCTTCATCTGTTAAAAGCTTGGCTTCTGTTTATTAAACAAAACAGTCACTTCACAGGATTTCGGGCAATTTCCTGATTTTTCCCTTTATCTGGGAATGTTCTGCCATAAAAAAAATTACCTTGGTTGTAAATTACTTATCAACGGTTCCAAAAGTCCTTATTTCTGCAGTTCTGTAATGTCTTCCTCTCTGATCTCAGTTTATAGGAATCACTAGTCTAAAAACAGCCTCAGTTACTGATTGAACGTGACATATTTTGGAAGGATGTTCTTAGAAAGCTAAAAGAAAGCATAATCCCATATGAACTTTAGCTGCTGGCTATGTAGGATTCTCCTCGGAGCTGTCTGTTCAGTTCCTGCGCTGAACCTCTAGGTCCAGGGTACTTACATTTTAATTAAGCTGAAAATGATGGGAGGTAAAACTGCTACATCCATACTGCTACATCATCAACAAGGACTCCCACATCCATCCTCTCTTTCCATCCAGACAAGGTCTTCATGAGAGCTTGTAGGCAGCTTGCAAATCTGCCTGTGCAGGAATGCCTGGCAGCATCCCAAGCTACATAACAAGGTCGAATAGTGATCTAAGCTCCCAGGTGGCCTCCTTGTCCCCTTCAGAGGACACTCTCTTCTCCATTTGGACAGGAATGAGGTCATCAGATGGCATGTCATTGGGGTAATTCCTGACTACATAAGCACACACATTGCAGAAATATTCTTTTTTGCATGAGAAGACCAGGAGAGAAAAAGGGAGTGCAATTAGGAAGGGCCTGAGTGCAAAGAGCCAGGTGCTTCCAAACACAGTTGAGATAAGGAGGATGAAAATATGAAGATGCAGAAGCTGGAAGGAAAGGAGGATGGGAAAAGGATAGACTGTAGAGAGAAGGCCTGTACGGAAAGGACCTAGAATCTGACAAGAAAAAGAGCCTTCTTATTTTTCCAGAAAAGCCAAACAAATTCTCTGAGGTGTGTTGGTGCTACCTAGACATTCTGATACCTGTAATTTCGTACCTTGGAATGGAACATAGCATGCAAGATCTCAACAGGAATTAAAGCCAGCTTCCCCTCCCCCCACCCCTTAAGAGAGTATTTTAAGAACACCCTAAAATTATCCTGGCTCTTGTGCACTCTTGCATTCTCATACAGAACATAGTTTTGCCACGTCCAGTGGAGTGTGTTGAGGGAAAAGGCTGCAGACAATGATTACACTAACAACTTCCAAGCAAAACCAGGCTAGACGGTTACTCTGTCTCTGCCTTGATCAGTTGTTGCTGATCATCTGTTGGATGCTTAATGAGATACAGCTAAGTAAATCATTACTCATGTCTTGAGTGCTGCATATTCCCAGAGTAGGTCATGCTGGTCAGTCTACCTTCTGTCCTTCCTGGCCTTGCCTAGAGATAGAAAAATCTGCATTGCAAAGGAGGGGAGGGAAAGAGAGAGGGCATGGGCACGCATTTTACTATTTAAAGTCTATTATTGCTGCCAATAAGTTAGATTTTGAAAGCTAATGTTCCATACTGAGAAGGAGACTAATTTTTGAAAAACGTAAGTCTCACGTCTACCAGTGGCATGGGTACAAAAGTGCTAACAGCTTTTACTTTTCCATGTCTTTTCAATACATACAGGACTGATATTACAATTCATGATTTGCTGGGTGCCTCCCTGGCAGGGAGAAAATCGACCTTCCTCCAGCAACAATGATGTTGCACTGACAACCTCAAGAAACCATGTCACTGTACACGGTACAACCAATAGGTCTGTAACCATCCTCAAAACCTGCCCCAGACAGTTTTGAACTGTAAGAACTTACCTGGTACCAAGTCACAGTCAAACATTAGTAGAATCATATTCTGCATAAATTACCATGTTATTTGATAACGCATGAAAAAATATTATTTTTTTATCCTTTTCTCCAGGAAATCAATGATCTTTCCTTATTTCTTTTGTCACTTTGTCTTCTTTTTGTTCATTTCTCTTACTGACTGCTGTCCTGGTTTCAGCTTAATTCAGAGTTCATTTTCTTCCCAGTAGCTGCTGTAGTGCTGTGTTTTGGACTTAGGATGAGAACAACGCTGATAACACGCTGATCGTTTAGTTGNCTTCTGCTTTAAACTGCCTTTGATATCTTATTTTCTACATTTTAAGCACATTAGCCATTTACAGAATACATATTTAAAATTAAATCAGCCTATTCTTGGTAGAATGCTATATTTCTGCTTTTCACAGTGCATACTCTTTTGCAGTATATTTCTTTTTTAGGCAGTTGCTTACTGTGAGACACTGCTAACTGGGGAGGGGGGGCGGGCAGGGAAATGCTTAATATCTTGATAAAGCCAGAAACAATGCCTTGCAGTTCAAAGAGCACATACTATGGCACATTTATGTCCTTGGCTTAATAACATGAGGCCTAATGCTGCGAAATGCCAAGTGCCCTGGGCTCCCACTGCAGTCAATAGGAGTTGACTATTATCATCTCACAAATGCACTCGGGTGCTAATACCATGAGATACGCTAAACCTGCTGGCTTGGCTACACAGCACAGACTTCCCCCTCCTTTTCCTTTTACTGACCAATGATCTTCAGAAAAGTCCAGGTCAATTTTTCCATTTCTTGAGTTCCTCAAGTGGAGCCAATTTCTGGAGCTGATTTTCAAATCCTGCAACGGTTTTGCTGGTCATTAGCCTGTTATGAATAATTTCTGACACTACCAGCTATGCTTTTACGTGAATTCTGTGGGGTTTTCCTGACACTGGCCTCTAAGCTTTTAAAGAATCATCCCCAGTTAGCTGAAGAGATCCTGCATATTACAGTTTAGGCCTTCTGAAAGATTTTTTCCTTCCCCTGAAGTAGACATCTTTCATTGTCACTTATGGAGTCTATACTGATGACTTTTTGCTCTCTCGCAGGTTTTTGGCCGTACCCGGTGTTGTTAAGGGTGATTTAATTCCTCCTTCCAGCCCAACGCCCAGGCTTCCTGGCACAGAGGCAACTTTTCCAAGGCTATCCCAAACACAGGAGATGGTGAGTTGCTTTCTACCCTCATATGTAGAGAGTCTACATGTGAGTTTGTGAGGGATATACCCAATTTAAAGGTGATCAAATTAATTTAGTTGGGTCTTCCATAGGGGTTCTGCAAAACACCTTGAATAGAGGATTTTGCTGAGCTCTGTGAGACTGACCTTTCTGTAAAGTAGTGCAGGAGGAGAGAAAAGTCTGCACCATGAACAGCCTAAAGTAATAGAGGAGACAAAGGTAGCCAGGTGAGGGTTGACCTACAGGGTTATTGCAGACTTAACCAGGCCATCTGAGTACATGTAGTGCAATGGAAACCTGCAGACCGGCCAGGGAAAAGATGGCAAAAGGATAAATGGTTTGAGAAAAGGACGGCAGTGGCTGATGGACGGACAACCGAATAAATGGAGAATGTCCAGCACAGTCTAAGAAGTTCAGGCACTGCAGCAGAAGCTTAGTCTGCAGTCCTAGGTCTGACCGACCTTCTTCACGGCCTTGGACATTTAAACACTCGACATCCACTTCAACTGAGGGGAAAAAAACAATGGTGGCAATATAACGCTTCATTTCACAGATATATTTTAAAGACTTAACCTTTGTGAGACATTTTGAAGATGAAAAGCACAGCAGCACTCATTACTTTGCTTAACCAAATTTCCCTGTGCCTAGCTGAACCTAAAATCTTTTGATGTTAGCTCATCAAAAAGATATTTTGTGAGAAGATTTTTCTCACTTTTGTGTTGGCCTGTGACCATTTCATGCCACTATGTGCTTGTTTTTATTCAGTTTTTGCCATGTGCAGTTCTTCAAATAAGTGACTTTTCCCATAGTACATAAATGTATTTTTTTAACAGCATGAAAGATGAAACACCCAAATTCTTGTTTCCCGTAAGGATTCAAATACAGCAGCTTAATGATAACATTTCATAAAGCACTTACAACAATATTTATTATCATACAAAATTTATTATCATACAAAAATATTTAAAAACAGAAGGGTAAAACGTCCTCAAACAGTATCGGGAGACAAAACTGTCATTTAATATTGAGACATCTGGATAATAAAGTAAGAATAAACAAATTAAAATCTTCAGCAGTCAATTGCCTGTGCAAATGCAAATGCACAGGCTCTACGATTGCTCATAAGCAGATCTGAAAATCGCACCTGCTGAGAGGGAGCAGAGCAATGTGCCACTGTTCGACATTCAAAGACATTCTTCCTGGGGTATATAATCTCATTACTTTTTTGCCAGAGGAAGAAACTGACCCTCAAGGCTGATGTTTCCACATGTTCAGCATTCCCTACCCTCACTTATATTTACACGAGTTCAGAGTCCTAGCATCTCAGGATTGTGTCCACGGTCTGGGTGCCTGAAAGAACTGGCAAGGTGCGCTTTAAAAGTCTCACAGTGCGAGAGGCAAAGAAAAGACTGCTGTGCTCGTAATAACAGAACAATTAAAGTGTCACTGCATAAATGCAAAACTGATGGATATAGTGTCATCTAATTGTTTTATGATAATCTTAATGAAACATATAGATTTTAGTGAAAAATAGGTCAGAACACAGGCCAGTTTCCGTCTTTACAAACCTTTCCAGCTGCCATGAAGAACACATACAGAAAGATGGACAAAGTTCCCAAACTTGTACAATTTTATACTTCTAAGCTGGATTTTACCTTGGCCAGGAATTCCTCCAACTGCCAAGTTAGAGGATGAATAAATGAGGTACTGAAGGTATATGCTGAATGTGAGCTCTTCTGATCTATGACTTCACCCTATTGTTCCCTAATTTAGCTTTTAAAAAGGGGATTAAAAAATGCATCGTAATTCAGGAGAAACTCATTGCACATCTTTAATAAGACTCACGCAGTAAGGTGGAATAACTGTCAAGGCTGCAGGAAAACAGCAAGGGAGATGATGGGCTTTGTCTCTCACAGGGCTTTAGCCTCCAGGTTGTGTGCTGGACTGCATGAGATGCGTGCTCTGATCCTTACTGGGTTCAGCTGTGAAAGTTAGCCTTAGCTGAACCACCTGCAGGTAGGGGGTTAATGCCTCTCAGCGCAGCTGTGCCCATCATACAGAAAAGGATGAGTTTTGTACAGCATCTGGGAGGTTCAGCAGATCCAGGTGTGGGGAACGTTTGGTTTCAAAGCTTCTCTTTGCTTTTCTCCTACCATTTTTAAAATCTGCTTGCTTTCTTACTATTTATTGGTTTGTATCTACTGCAAGAGAGATTTTGGCTATTCATTAATTCTACTGTAACACCTGAGGTGACATTATAGAGAGAAATTACCTGGTAGGAGAGAATGGAAGGGAAGTAGAAACAGGACTCTCTTTCTCTTTTTGATGGAAATGGGTTTGCTGGCTACAAGCTAGTTTCCAAAGGACAATGACAGACTGGCAGCTTAAAGAAAACAGCACACTTTAGTGCATCAAATGTTTTTTAACAGTTTGTGTCATATAAAGCACTTTCATACCATCTGTGCTCCAGCAGCAAAGGGTTGCTCCGTCCCGGGCAGAACCTTCTGTCTTTGCATATTCAGAGGAGTCAATGGAGCCAGGTATCAGAATTATAAAACTTGTCTCTGGCTGGATGTATGCAGTGTCAGCTTCTCCCGTCAGTCCTCTCTGTATTCCTGTCAAGAGCCGCAGCACAGCTCAGCAGACAGGCAGGGATGCGGAGAAGTACCAGACATGTACTACTGTTATGTTAGTGCCACTTTTTGTTTAATACTGGGCTGACTTGCCGAAGAAAAGAAATAACGTAAGCCAAGGAGGAAAAGGGAATGCAACTGAAAGACGAGCATATGCCTCACTAGCGCTTGCTATGCGAGTTCCTTGTATTCTGGGGAAGGTAAAAATATTCTAATGAGGGAAACAGCACCTTTTCAAATAATTCTTTTAAAAGAAAGGCTTTGTAAAGACAAGTTATTTCTAAGATAAATATAGGCAACACATACACTATCTGCAACTTAAATAGAGACCAGGAGTGAATTAGAAAGCAGAGTATCTTGATTACATTAAACTGCCTTCTTCAAACAGTGGTATTTGTCATCATTATTAACTAATTGTATGTTTCTTAGTATTGGAAGAAGGGAAATCATTAATACTAATACTTACATAAGTAAAATAAAGGATTATTCCTTATGACACTATCAGGCCCAGTTTTTGTGCTAGTAAAATCCCATATGCCTCTGGCAATGTAAAAGTAACCAAGTTGCCAAAATTTTCTTTGATTTCTCAGAATTTAAAAAAAAAGAAAGATCTCTCAAAAGAGAAAACAGCTCCTCCCATTCAGTCAGCCCTAAATGCAGTCTCTGCTTTCAGTATTGTTGACTTTGAGGCTCAATATTTTTTCTATCATCACTGTTTCATGGATTTTTCTTACTTTAATGAATTTCTGTGCTCAGGCACATAGCTATTTTCTTGGCTCTCTTGCTTCATTATTCTGATGGAAGCAGTCTTTTAATTTAAAACATCGTTATTAAAAGTGATGCATGAAAGGCTTATGCGAAAGATATATTGTTTTGGCAATAGATGCAAATCAAAATGCAACTGTCTAGATACTCAATTATATATTTTAATGGAAGACTTCAAATAAAGTCTTAGGCACAAAGGAGAAAAGCACTTATCAGCATTTATCATTTAAATTACTAGCATATTTGTAGACTATTCATATATTTCTTTTATCTCAATAAGTTTGAGACTGAAGCTAGCTCAATGGACAGCAGTTAGCTTGTGAAGTCTCTGTCCTTGGAATACATTGCCGCAGCGGTATTCCAAAAGGACAAGCTATTCTTGCATCCTTTTCTCCAATGCATTAAGCACTAGCATCTTTCAACATGAGGTAGGCTTACATTATGCCACTTCCTCTTTTGTAATCCACACAAATATTTACCATCTCTTTATCTTTGAATGTGCTCCAAACTTTTTTTTTTTTTCTTGTTGATCTTATAAGGTACTCAATATGACTTAGGCTTAGGGTGGTCCATAAGACTGCATGTTAAATAATGCCTTCACTGGGACACACATCAGACACTAAGCTGTCCAAATTATATTTGGTATAACTTTTAGTTTTGGATCTTGCAGGGTTGTTGGTTTCATTTGATTTTGGTTTTTTTTTTA
>VZTL01010139.1:1913-13789 GCA_013400535.1 Scopus umbretta
ACCAGCTCTCAGCAAAGGAGAAAAAAAAAAAAGCTTCAGCCACAGTCAGGAAAATGGCATGAGAGAGAGGGGAAGTTGCTAAAAAGGAAAGAAAACAGATGTAAACCAGTCAGACCTATTAAGGAGCTTCAGAAATTAACAGCTGTACAGTTCCACAGCAGCAGACTGAGGGAAACTTAAATTCCCTAGCCATCGTCTCATTCTTTTAATGTGAAATGAATGAAATACATAGGATATCTAAAGTAACAATCTCATTGACCTTCCAAGATCTTTTTCTCGGCCTTTGCAGTTTTGTATAATAATGGAGGGGAATCCATCACAGTGACACACAATCTACAGGCAATTCATCTCAGTGCTCTCAGGACTCCTCCTATTTGCATCATTGCTAAATTACTGTGTTGCTGCATTAACATGTGAGGCATCAGAAGCAAGACTGAATGGATTCTACATCTGAAAATGACAAAGGAACTTAAAAAAAAAAAAAGGTCAATTATGTGGATTTGTTAACCATATAAAAGTAAACTAATGCCTATCGGAGTGCTCAAGCAGTCCTGTGTAGAGTTCCAGCCTGTTCGGAAATTTCCACCAGTGAAATGTTCCCTAGCCTAGAAGACACTGCAAGAGACAGCTTAGAGACAGAATAATGATGGAGTCGCCTCCACAGAAAAAGCAAGCAAGTTGAAGGAAGGCCCTACAGAAAAGATTCTTCTTTATGAGCACATTTCAGCAAGCACAGGTACAAAAAGTACGAGTGTCACCCTACAGCCCTGCAGTGGTACATGATGACATAAGGAAAACAAGTACCTCAAAAAGTACCATTTTCAGCTGCCCAAGTAAGAATTCAGAACTGATTAGCTAAATTCAGCATCTAAACCATTAAAGGAAATAATAGGTTAAAAGAAACCAATATTTTAAATTAACTGCAAAATATATGCAGTTTTTATTGGAATAACAAATTGGATCTTAGCAAGTGAAATGTAAGGTTTAAAAGCCTAATCAGCTGCTACTTCTTAATATTTTTCATTTTGTGGAATGCTATCATGAACAACGGTTCTGTTTTCTTACACGCCACCTTTAACTAGTTAAGAAAGCAATCAGTGTACTGAATCCTTTAAGGCAATGGCGTTGTTCCATAGCACACACAGCCCTAGCAAACACCTCGCACTGGTCTGGAATCAAGCCAAGGTAGCAGTACCATAGGCTAACTGCCAAATTTGAGAAAATGAAAAAAATAAACGTAATATTTAGTCAAAAAATCGGGCACACTCATTAACAGGAAATGAAAGCATTTATCTTGTACAACTTATACATGGTTCCTAACTAGTGCACATTTAGAAACCATGAGAACTAACCTTCTGCCAAACTGACGATCTGATGCGGATCATGCTGCCATTAGCAAAATTAGCCTTTCAGTACACACAAGAAGTTCCTGCCCAAATCACAAAGTACTGCCAGCTGATGAATAGACCCTGCACAGCTTCTGAGGCCGTAAACTCGAGTCAGTTACTTTTGTTAGGGGGGGAAAAAAAAAAATCCCTCAAAACACTTTGTTTCCTTTCATTCTGAACAAAAATATGTTTTCAAGCTTTAAGGGGCAAATTCTCTGCTCGCCACCCAACAGCTGGCAGGGGTCACCTCCGGGGAGCTCCATGGAAAATAATTCTTCTTCCGAATGGATGGAAACCTTTCTAACGGAGCCTCTGCTGTTGCACGATGGGGCGTTCTGTGCTTCAGTGGCAGATTTGCATGAGGACCTACATCCTCAGTTCTGCCCTGCCTAAGGCCACCCAGAGCATTTCCACGTTTAATGTTGCTCCCTCAACCCTATCGTCCTGTCTTCCCAAGAAAGATCAAGATCCCCATGCTACAAACGTCTTCACTCATGTGTGAATCACAGAGGTAGAGGGGTGGAGGCGAATTATGATTTTGAAGACTTCCCCAGCATTTCCAATACCTTCTTAGAATTTTCTAGCATTTAAAACCAAGACAGAAAATTCTTAAAAAAATCATGTCTTGGTGGATAATCCAATGTCTTAAACCTCAACTGTTCAACTTGATCATGACTATACTGAAGTCACCCAACCAAGGCACATTTTCTTTTGTTGTAAACAGACCCAAATTACATAATGGCTTGAGGAAGCCTTCTGCCTTTCTGTTTTAATGAATTTAACTTCCTTAAAAATTTGTATTTGGCCTGTTGGCCAGTTGAGAAATGCAATAAACACTCTAATTTCAAGCTAACCATAATGTGTACTTTGAAAATATTTTACACATGCTAGAAGTGTGAAAGCTTTCTTTTTCATATATGCAAACTGTCATCTTACAGTAAAAAAATCAAACCAAAGCCAGGCTACACCATTTTATTAGTACATTATTTCTAAGCTATACAAATATTAATGAAGACAGATTACCTGAAAAGATGAACTACAATATCACTTACCTGAAAGTCTTTTGTAAGGCTTGTTACTGCTTTTAGTGCCATTTTGGTGTTTCTTGTCTATTGATGGAGCTATAATTCCTTTGCCGTTCAGAATCTTTTCTGGTGATGGTGGCACTGACTTGGATGTCAAACCAGATTTAACCAAAGTTGGAGCAGGTATGGTGGATGAAGAGGCTGAGGAGGAGGTGATGGTGGTAGTGGTTGCAGAATTCATTTTAACATTGGCACCATCTGCCTTCACTAGGTTAGGAATTTTCTCTAGACTGACTACTGGAACAGGAACGCTGCAAAACCAAAGAAAAATCTTCAAGTTGTATTCTCTGTACCAAATACTTACAGTTACTTAATCTTAATCCCCTTCCACAGATACAAAGATTTCAATGCAAGTGACACCGTATCTTCACACCAGACTAAAATGAAATACTTAGTACCACTATTGACTATTTTTGCTCAATGAAATGTTTACAGAACCAGACACTTGTAAAGCCTGGCAATGTAAGGAATTATGAAAATTAACCTTTGCATTTTTTTTTAAGATCCAACCCCCTACTATTCATAAACAAAATAAGTCTTTGGTACTAAGCAAAACATATGCCCTTACTTATACGGTCTCATGCCTCTGACACAAACATGTATCAGATATGCATATGCCACACTAAACTCACCATGATAACGAAATAGTTTGCTAACAGTATTAATATTTTTAAACAAACACAAAAATAATTAATTTGCTCAGATGTGTCTGAATGACCTGCAAGTTCTGGAAACATGGAAAAAAGAGATTTTTGGCACAGACATCTTAACAGAGGTCCATTTAAAAGTATTAAAATCCTTGATGAATTGAGCAGCACTAAAATGTAGTTTTAATAAAATCTTACGAACTTAAAAATAAAAATTCCCAATATAATTATTAGCTTAGTTGGCCCTTTTCAGAATACAGTTTGCAATAACTAACGTCTCCTAACTTAACTACCACCACAGCATATTTGCGACACTAACAAATGTTAACTTCTCAATTTGGCAGCAAAAAAGATTGAGACAAGTGATTTTCAATTCCAACATTATTTTAACATTTCCGGCTCCTATCTGCATGAGGAAATATCCAACAACGATAGCTGTTTTTACCTACCCAACTCCAAAATTTGATGTCTTGTGACTACCAATTAATATAGAATTTATAAATTATATACCCTTCCTTACTGAAACAAACCCAGAGAAAAAATATTAATTTAAGAAACTAAATTCTCAGAGCTTTAAGCCCAGGTTTCATCGGAGGCCTCAAATGAAAACATCTCACTTATTCAGTTCTTCCCATACACTGCCTGATGAGTTGCTTTTGCCAAAGAGTTGAATATTTGCCTCGTAAGCAAATTCACACATGGATCATGCAAACCTGACAGTCTTCAGACTATCATTCCACATTGAGCAAGCAAAAGAAACACAAGTTTTCTTACATACAAATGCAATGGTGATGTTTAAAAGCTGAAACAAATTTCTGATCTAGAATCATGAGAGTCTCCTTAAAAGTATTCCTATTTTTTCCTTTCTGAACTGCACAGAACTAAGCTGACCTCTGTAATTTTAATCCCCAGCATAAAGGTGACAGTTGAGGCGGCTGTCACAGGAAAAATTCTTAAAACTCGGGGATTCTTTAATCTATTATTATCTTAAAGGTTTAACTTGATGTACACACTTAAATGTAAAATAAAACATATTTATGAAGAGTGTGAAATTACTCCTTAGCAAACTGTACTCAAAGAACAATCTGCTTCTTGCACATCACTGCAGTAATTTCGCACGGCAGTGCAGAGCTTCTACAAGTGCATTACTCATGTGACATCTGTTACATACACAACCGCTCTTAAATCAGTATATGTTCTGAAGTACACTGGCATGTTGCAATTCAGGCAAGCAGAGTTTCTTGCCAGAGACCAAGCACACTGTTGTCAATGTCCCAGGTCAGGCAACATCTGCCTGTGTGCACATCACTGCACGGTTTGGGGCTTCCCCCATACATGTCTCTCATGTAATTTCCATCTTTTGTGTCAGAAAAATGGCACCTTTGCTGCATTCTTTCTACAGAAGAAATGGTTAGCAGGTGTGGAGCTTCTACAATCAGAAAAAGATGACTTTGAGATGGCATTCTCCATGGGACACCCTTCGGAAATGTGGGAAGCAGGGTCCAAAATAACTCAAGTCTTGACCTTCCTGGGCTGCTACAAAAACGCTGTTTCTCCATAGCTGATAAACAGAAAGTGCAGCGTGTGTGGCTGCAGCGTACTCCGCCACGCTGGAAAGTTGTTAATCTTTGTTCTACGGGTATTTTAGCACAGAAAAATGTTATGAACCTTGATATAAACAGTATGTGTATAAAACTAAAAAGAAGATTTAGACACCGAAACATATTCTGGAGCTGGAATTAAATGATATGAAACTTCCATATCCTGTGGTACCATAAATAGAGCAGTCAGCTAGTCAGAATACAGATCCAACTGCAGTAAAATGTAGAGCGATGGCCAGTAAACAGGCAAAAAAATTTCACTTACTCACAAAACCAGAATTACATTAAGTATTTCAATGACAATCCAACCATGGAGCTATGAAAGACAGGATCTGGTCCTCCACTTTTTAAAAATGCCCTGAATTTACAAAGTTAAATGACAGATACAACTTATAACATCGCAGGGTAGGAATTTTTTTTTTTTGCTTTTAAACAGCTAGCAATTACATTTTCTGAATATAGGAGATTTTTTTTTACTATAGATCAAGTAGTTTTACTATATAAAAACTATGTAAAAACATATTCACAAATCTTCATGCCCAGTTTCTAAGATCTGTCTTAATTTAAAGTACTGATACACAGTGAAGGGCTCAAGTGTATTATCTGGTCTAGTAGTAAAATATGGTTAATATGAAAAAAGTTTCTCTGTTTTGCAGTGCTCAGAACCTCAAATCCTAAGGCATACAGGGATGGATCACTGTGTTAATGAACAAAGCCAAGGGGAGGGAAAATTTTTCGCTTACTTTTGTTACAGATCAAAAAGTCAACCTTCATTATGCATTTCATTGCAATGTAGAAGAAAAAAGAAAAATACTCCAGTATTTGAAGACACACATTCTATAGGACTTCTGGCAGTCTACAGTAAATTATTTGAGATTTTAGAAGCTAGAGACGGTAATTTCTCTTTTTTTTTTTTTTCTTTGGTACTATAAGTGGGTATCACATTCAACATTAAGGAACTCTAGTTTCATCTTAGTGTAACACACAGAGATGAATCAATAACCACACTGCAAACTGGAAGCTGCACAGTACCAGTGACCATGGTCAGCTACTAAGGACTAAAAAGGTAAATAAACCACAAATGCTTACATTTATATTTGATGATCAATGAGAGAGTTCTTTTCCCAAACTGAGTTTTTTGAGTGAAAATTGAGGATTTCTTTAAAGAGTTTGTTTAAAAAAAAAAAAAAAAATTAAGGTGCTTCGACTTACTTACTATATTTTAAAAATAATTTTTGAATGAAAGGCCTGTTTAGATTTATTAAAGACAACTGCTGAAAGGGACAATTAGAAAAACAACATGCAAACAACATAAAAACTGAGGAAGGGCACATAACAATCAGTAAAAATGAGAAAAATGGGAGTACAGGTGACTGCCAAAGATAGGTGAGAAAAATTTGTATTCAGTAAAGATGAGTTTACCTTTTTTTTACAAAAGAAATTATAATATTGATAGCAGTATCTATCTAAAGGACAGTAAAATAGTCATTAGCAATGCAAAAATGACAGAAATGTTCAGTATTTCTTCTATACTAAGAAGGAAGCATGATAACGCTCTCCAATTAGATAAAAATGGGTTTTGATTCCTTCAGTAAGTGTAAAGTGCCAGCTGAAAAAAATAATGATTTTTTTTTTTTTTTTACATAAGCAAATCTGGATAATGTGGCCATGAGTTCCAGGAGAGTTGGAGAGATATTTGGCCTCAGCATATTAATTTTTAATTGAATCTTGGAATATTTGGCAATTTAGAGAGGCTAGCTGAGTGCTCCTGTTACATCCACACTGAAACCCAAACCAGAGTGTCTTGGAAGAAATAATGGAAAAATTAATAAAAATAACCTGATAAACAATTAGTTCACATGGTTTTGCTGAAAATCAGATCTTGGCAAAGAAATCTGGTTTCACTTTTTGATGAGATTACCAGTTAAGCTGACAACGATAACTGTGAAACTGTTCTGACTTTTGAAAGGCGTTATAAAACACAAGTAAGAACAGTTTAAAAGCAAATGTTAAACAATATAAAATTAAAAACTAGCTTTTCAGAGATTATGATTCAATAAAGGTGCTTGCGAGGGGACTTTTTAGCCATCATTACCAAGTCTGACATGACTGAAAACTTCACTGGTCTTCAGAAATAAATATAAGATTACTGGTGTTAACATTTGCTGATGGAATCAGGATCGAGGAACACTAAATAATGAAGACACAAAGGCAGTTATAAAAAGCAGCATGGAGTGTTTGGTAAAGTTCATTAATTCAAAAAGATATTTTAACACAAGCAAATGTAAAGTTACACATGAAATAAAAATCTGTTCAGTCTGCAGTGAAATATGGGGAAATACCATACTGGAAAACGGTGACAAAACATTTAGAGGTCACAGTGGATAAGCACTGTGAGCTTTTATTGTATTGTTGTGTTTATATTAAAAAAGGGATATGGCAAATAAGGTTAAGGAGCAAATTTAGTTTTCATACCTCCCTGGTTATACTGATACCAGAATATAGCTTCCAGTGTTGCTGACCAGTGGTTCAACACCAGTGTCGATGAATCAGAAGGGAACCAGAAAAAGGCTACAAAAATATCTGAGGGCTACACAAAGTGCTCAATCATGGTAGGCTTCAAAAGCTCATTTTCTTTTTCAGATAAGATAACTGATCTCCTTCTGTTTTCTCATGTTCTTGGTCATGCAGTTGGACTAGATGATCACTGTAGGTCCCTTCCAACTGAAATACTCTGTTCTGTTCTAACTACTCCTTCAGCAGAACCTGTGACAAACTCCCAAAACAAGAGTGAATTTCCCTCCTAAGTATCTTGTGGCAATTTTTTTTAGTTCCAAGCCATTGCTTGTCACTGTCGTTCCCAAGCAAGAATAATAACTGTAGTATGTCACAAAATTCCTCATACCTGGCACTCCTTATTACCTCTGTTTTCCTTTCTTCAGGCTTTTAAAAATTATTTTTCATTACTGTTATGCAATTTTGCTGGGGTTTTTTTGGGTCACGCATAACTATATTAATTCTAAAATCTTGGCCACTCATTCAACTCTTTTCAAATTTGTGAGAAAAGAAATTCACGAACATTTAAAAACATAAAACACCATTCTATTCTACATTGCTGGGACTGCCTCTACAATGTAACAAAGTATTTGTGATTTAGTGGTTAGAATATGTGGTCGAAGTTAACTCTGCTGAATTTTGTTTCCAACTCCATGCTACATTAGGAATACCCTTAAATCTTGACTAGCTTCACTTTCTCAACCTCAGCATGAATAATTTCCTAATACAAAGAAATAAAGACTAAGAGATGACTTAAAAAACCTTTGAAAAGTGACATTATAAATTTTAAATGATTGCCCATAGGTATACCTTTGTGATCCTGTTTCTGTTTACAGAAAGACTGTCAGTTTTCTACATGTCGATAAAAACCACATAATTTCATCTAATTTTTGTCATTTTCAGAACTTCTGGCAGGCAACAGCTAACCCTTGCGGGGGAAGGTCAAGGAGACTTGCTTCAGCTGGTATCTCAGGGCTAGCCTGCTTTAACACTTTACCCCAATTTTACACTGCCTCAGGATCATGGGTGGGTGGTTATGAACATCCTGTAGCATCACAGCACCAAAATCCTCCAGGGCAGCGCTCAGAAGCTGCACTGGGGCACAGCAAGCGAAGCGGCATCCTTTGGGCAAGTCAGCAGGGAGGGAGAGAGTTCCTGGCTGCAGGCATGCCTTTTAAAAAGGGTAAGTATCTGGGGTATTCTTACTAATTATGGTTGCTTTTTCATTATTATTATTACTACCAATCATCTTACTCTCTGCCTTTTTCTCTCTGCTTTCTACCCTTCTGCTATGCCTCTTGCCACCTCGACTGCAAGCTTCAGAAAATGATGGTTTACATTTATCTTGTGCACAGCACAGTGGTGCTCCAGCACTGCTCCAGTCTCTGAGCACTGCTGTATTAATAGCAACGATGGTAGAGAGATATAGGGGAAAAAAATCAGAACTGACAGCTATTTCTGGATGATGTATTCACAATAATGCTTCATATTCCAACTACAAGAAGGGAAGTATTAAAACAGTGGCTACAAAAATGAAACAATTCCAGATCTCTCTCATTTGATCATTCTGATCATGCTTTTTACAGCATTAGCCAAGGAGCAACCTGAACCTCTGCAGTGCATCTTAGAACAACAGAGGATGTGAAGAAGAGAAAGAGCTACTCAGTCAATGTTTAAGGTGATGACTCAACCAAAACTATAATGAGTTAAACAACGGAAGAGTTGTGTCTACATGCAGGCAAGCATGACAACAGACAGATCTACTGGGCCATGCTGGTGCAGAGGCCATTGCTGAAATACTACTACTAATTGTAACAGCTAAAATTTAAAAGAAATGCTGTATGAAAGAATCAGGGAAGTGCAACAAAGGTTATTCCAGATCTGGAAAGGAATCATTACAAGTGATACAATTGCTGAATTAAGCTAATTTGATAACTTGCTGGAAGAACCTATGTCAAGTGAGTATTTGTGGTACGAGACTACAACATTAACAGACAAAAGCCCTGCGTAACTGGAAGCTTCTGAGGATGATAAACCACAACACACTTGGATACATGATGAATCCTATTCGCATTTTTGAGGCAAATGCATTTGTGTCAATTGAGTATTTCTTTCTCAAAGATAAGTGGGTGAAATTCTATGGCTTGTACAGACAGCTGAATGGAAGATATAATCTTATCTTAAAAAAAGAATAAATTTTATGAATAATTTCTCCTTTAAGAAAATCAGACCTGCTGAGTATTTTCTAGAATTCTAAATAAAAATTATAATCCACTAATGGAATAGGAACACAGACTTTCTTCCGTAACAGCTGTCAGCTCTCTATAACCGGTGATGATTACCCGACTGATTTTATTCTTTAACAAGTCATTTAATCTAAGGCGCGTGACATTAAATTTTGAAAGAGAATTTCATTGATCTTCACTTCAGACTGTTCATGATTTGTTATGTGATTATTACAGTATCTTTAATTACTGTATGCCTCATTTTTCCCCACTGATAAACAAAACTACAGTATCATCTCCCAGCAGAGCTTCAGGAATTGGGTAACAACTACTGACACATTTCATTGCCAAAGTATTAACAGGGCAGTACAACAGTTTTAAATGGCTAAATCTACCTTGTTAACCATTAGTAAGTGTTTGGGATGTTCCCAATAAAGGGAAAAGGGATTGGTGGAAGTGCTCAGTTATTTTGTTCCCTTCCAGCTCTTACTGACTGACAGAATGCCATCTGTTGCCAGAATGGAAGATATGGTTCATAGATTCAGTTAGTATGCTGAAATGTGGATATGTAAGTTGCTGTCTCTAACACTAGAATGAGAAACAGGTTTATAGTCAATAGTGTTAATACTTTGAAGTGCTTTCTGATTTTCTTTTAATTAGACTTAAAAAAAATTTCTCTGTCCTATAAAACTTCTCCCCAACATTGAGAAGAAAAGGTCAAAGGTCACTATGCAGTCAAGAATATTTTTTTAAAATAGTAAATGAAAAAAACCCAACCCACCTTAAGTACAATAGCCTCTATCTCATTTGTGTGTATGTGTGTGTGTAATCTAAACATCCAGATTTTCTATTTTCAGAAACATATACCGTAATTGTCCAGAATGCTCATCATGCTTATAGAGACGTTGGGTTCAGATTTATAGGAAGATCAGATTTTGATCAAGTTTGTTCCAGTGCAAGGTAAATTCTACAGCTAGGGAGAAGCTGCTCTCTTCGAAGTCATACCAACTGGTACACATTTCAGGCAGACAACATAAGCTATTACTTTAGCATAATTTGAGCTTATGCTTTGTCTCATGGGTGAATGGTTTTGCATTAGATTATTTACTTCTTTAAGGCAGTTGGGTTCAGAACACTCACCTAAAATCATGACCATCTTATGCTAGATATTACATACAAAAGGGAAGGATCTTTACACAGTAAGTAGATAAAACTTAAGAAAAAGGAAGTCCTACTATCTCGAGTTTACAGACACAGAACTAAGGCCGAGAAGACTGAGTCGTAACAGTAGCCTGTGCAGAACCAGGAACTGAATCCAGATCTCAAGTCACCAACCTAGTAACCTAATCACAAAGCATCTTTTCTACAGATAACTGAACAGTTTTTTATGGGATAAAACAGTGACCCAATTCTGCTCTCGTTTACATTTTTGCAACTCGGCTGCTATCATCACAGTCACGGGAGGATGGGCCTGGCAGTCTCAAAACCTGTATGTGTATATATATATCACAGTACATGATGGAAGACTCCCCCAAAATAGCGATTTTTGCAGCCAGAATTTTCTTCTATCTTCTTATAAGGCATCAAACATTACCAAAATACAGAATGAGTTCCAACAGCAGCTGCTGTTGAAGATAAATGACTATAACCAGTAAGTTTTCATGAACATCAGTTAAGCCAATATTAAGAACTCTGCAAGAAATTATTCTACTGTTTAAAAGCATCAATTTTAGGGGCTGATACTGTAATGGAAGATGGACCTTAAAGATAGCAAACTGGGTCAATATCTCACTTGCTATATGCATCTTAGAAAAGCAGACATTTCATGGACCATCAGAAAAGTAACCCAGTCCTTCTTCCTCTTCCTGTATTTTTTTAAATTTAAAACCATCCCAGTTTCCTCCCTTAGGAAATGCAGAGGCTTGAACTGTAAACTTAGATAAGATGAGAATATGGATTTTTTTATGATTGTGAAATATACATAGAATCATAGAATTGTTTAGGTTGGAAAAGACCTTTAAGATCATCAAGTCTGACCACAAACCCAACACTGCCAAGTCCACCACTAAACCATGTCCCTAAGCACCACCTCTACATGTCTTTTAAATACCTCCAGGGATGGGGACTCCACCACTTCCCTGGGCAGCCTGTTACAGTGCTTGACAATCCTTTCCGTGAAGAATTTTTTCCTAATATCAAAACTAAACCTCCCCTAACACAACTTCAGGCCATTTCCTTTTGTCTTATCGCTTGTTACTTGGGCAAAAAGACCAACACCCACCTTGCTACAACCTCCTTTCAGGAAGCTGTAGAGAGCGATAAGGTCTCCCCTCAGCCTCCTCTTCGCCAGACTAAACAACCCCAGTTCCCTCAG
>VZTL01010139.1:31516-49604 GCA_013400535.1 Scopus umbretta
TTTTTTCTCCTCTTTTTTCCTCCCCTCCCTACTCAACGTGACGAGCAGGAAAAGCCTAAACAGCAAAAAGCTCAGGACTGGCACCGTAAACGCAAAAATTTTCATCATTAAATCCCTAGAATCATAGAATCATTAAGGTCAGAAAAGACTGAGATCATCTAGTCCTGTTTCATTTACCATGCAAATCTTCTCCTGAAAAGTTGTGAAACTCCTCGTTCAGTCTGGGAAGGAAGGCTTACAGAGAGCAAGTCCTTCAGCGAAGGGGCCAGCAGCACCTCAGCTTCAGTGAGGCTACACCCTCCGGCTGCCTCTCCAGGCTCCAGCACTTGCTGGAGAATTATTCCACGGAATAATGCATTGTAACCTGGAATTAAAAATTAAGCTTCTGAGGATCTGATTAGCTTTGATTTTTACACAGTGGTGTCCCAGTGGACCCAGGATCAAGATACTGTTACAGTCAGCTGGTGGATAAACACTAAGTTCTTTATCACCTATTTTTCTTCTTGCGAGTACCCCGTACTCATAGGTACGCAGCTATCAGTGCTATGGAATCACCACCCGAAATAAAAGAGCTGCATCAACAAGCTGAGCTTTGCTGCGGCACAGCTCTGCATGTTAAGCCTCCGCCAGCTGACTGCGGCTGGAAACGGCGGGTTCCCCGTTAACTGGAAATACTTCCTTCGGAAAACTGGCAAGATTTGGAAGGGAAGTATGTTTAACGCTTACCCGATGCCATTAGAAGTAATTTGTTTCAACCATATTTAAAAGGGCAGGCCCTCGGCTCTCCTCACATACTCTTGCAGCCAAGTAGTTGTTGGCTGGTGTGCTAAAACCAGCCAAAACCGTCAATTTGCAGCAGACCAGCATGGGACCCCAGTTTAAATGCAAATTTATTCTCACAGCTGTGTCCAACACGAAACACATTGACAAATGCAAGCTCACATCATAAGGTATTTATAAATGTCTTAGGATTAAATTCTATATATTTGCGCACGTGCGTGGGGCACTGTTCCCCAGGAAATTAAGCTGAAATACGTTCTCCGGAGTGCTGCGTTCCCCAGCTGCGTACCCTCCCCGACTCTGCAGGGATCCCAGTGGGGCGAGAGCAGGAATGGCCCCAATTTATTCCAGCTTCTTTCTTAATCACAGAATCATCTGCCTAAGGCCTTGGAAGAAGAGAGAAAGCGGACAGGGAGCGTGAAAACACAGAACCAGCTCTCTCAAAGATTAGTCATGGTAAGTAACCTCTTCAGCAGGCGCTGCCGGTCCTTCTTGCAGCGGTTTCTAGGGCAGAAGACAGAATTGGATTCAAGACATCCTGACCCACTGGACCCAAAAGGGAGCCCAGAAATTTAGCTAATAGATCTTGAAGATGCATAACCTGTTGGTTTGTGTTCTTTTTTAAATTTAATTTGAACATGGGGCTTGAAGTAAAAAATAAAATAGATTATACGTTTGGGGTGTGAGCCTACCTAAGCAAAATAATCCTGAATGTTTCTGGGATTTTGGTGTAGGAAAGCATTTGGTGCAGGTATACATGCCTCACAGAAGAGGCAATCATTGAAGCCAAGGAATAATGAAACAAAATAAAATATGGAAGGAGAAATAAGCAGAAGAGAAACAAGTAATAGGTATAGAAATAAAAGGTAAGTAACATCAACATGTAAATAAATAATAAGACAAATAGTTAAGTAAAAACTTTAAAACTGACTGGGAAAAAATCCAGCAAAAATATACGCTCATACAAAGCTCCAGCAAGGCTGAGAAATCAAAGGCTGAAAGAAACGACGAGTTGTGTTGCATACCTCCCTCATTTTATGGCTAGGATGTTAGACACTGCTAATACCTATTTGTACGTCTCAGGTTCATGCCTGTGGAGCAGCTGTCAAAGCAAGCTGTAACACATAATCCTGGGGATCCATGGGACTGCAAGGCTGCTGCAAAGTGAGTGGTGATTGCTGCCTCATGTGAGCGTGTGATAAAGGTCATATCACAAGTCCTGACTGGCCAGTAAGTCATTGCATGGTTCGGACTGTTTAAAATATAACACAGGGTCATGTTAAGGAAGGGTTGACTTCCACGTAGAAACAAAACAATGCACCAGAATTGTGGGAGGATCCACAGTAACCATGCAAACAACCCAGCAGAACATTCAAAATGATGCTTTTGCTCTCTGAAAATAAAAATCCATCTTCTGATGAGCAAAGCTAATGTTAGCTTTTGTTAAAGGTTCAATCAGGATGTTGTCAGTTTTCCATATCTGAATATTAGGTGTCTCAAGTGATCCATTGATAAATCACTTGAACCTAATGTTTCAGGAAGTGATAACCAATGCTTTCATTTTCAATCTAAAAAGGGGAATTTATCAACAATATCAAGACACTTATTTAAATATAAAATCACTTCTACAGTTAAGATGAAGACCACAGATATTTACTTCATAGATTAACTTCTTGTAAATGGTTTTATTTATACAATGTGATACTAACAGAGCCAGTTTGTGCTAATGACAGACAAGTTCTGCACTCAATCATACAGAGAAAATACTGCACAGTAGATAAGATTCTAAAGTTAGAAAATAATTAATACAGAAGCTTTAGGTACAGAACCCACAATCTGTAAAAAAGTTGAGAACAAAGTAAGCCAATAGTTAGAGGTACAATTCATTGTAGGTAATATGGGGGAAAAAAGGATTTTTTTTTGTAAAAGATCACTCTGCTCATCTCTCAGGCTTTAATTAGGTGGCTAAGAAATAACGAGCAGCTCAGAGTGACTCCTTTGTAACCTGCTTTTTTTCAGGCTATAAACGTGGCTCTGGTAATAGTAGTACTACATAAAAACATTAAGGAGACTGCCTATTTACTAATGCCTGGATATAGACATTAACTTGCCTGCTGTCAACACGAAGTTAGCATACTAGGGTGTTTTAAGACTTTCTTTAAAAGAAAACATCTAATCTCTGTAGTTAGTTTTCGACTGATGGAGCTGTGTTTGTCCCTACTAGAAAACAAACACACACACACAAATATGCCAGCGGCACTTTATAGCAACTTTTTTGTACTGTGTATCAGGAGAATATTCCCACAGAATTTTCAATAGGAGGCCCCAAATTTAAATATTAAGGACGCTGGCACTATCAGACAGCTTGCACATTTAAGCTACTTGAACCTGGGAACATTTTTTAGTACCCAGTACATGGAGACCGCCTAGTCTGGAATGTGTCTGGGACTAAAACTTTAAAATGCAAAAACAAGAGTCCAATCTGTTGGGAGTATACATGGTTCTTGCTAAAGCTGTGTGGGGCTTAAAATAGTGCCAAAATTAATTTTGTTTCCTCGTACTGCTAGGTAGGTCAACATGCAGGGTTTTTTTTTCCCACCCAGAAACAAGGCTACAGTTTCAGCAATTCAGCACCAGCAAAACCAACAGAATAGACTTCAGGCAAAAAATTTAACCCAACAGAGAAACAAAACACTAGCACATATATTTGAGTAGCAGCTGTATGTAGCGTGTTGGGTTTTTTTCTGTAATTGTATATTAATCTCACTCTGAGCCCCAAATCAGGTTTCTTATGTTTTAGTGCCATGGATATTTCAGCTCCAAAGGACAGAAGAGGAATGTTAGAAAAGTGCAAGTCAGAGCACCTGGGAAAGCCAAAATTGTATTGATTTTGCCTGAAGAGATTATTTCAGAAGAATCCCTAACACTCTAGCTGATTGTTTCTGCAGACGGCTGGTGAAAACTGCAAATAGGTATCTTATCTAAATCACATTTAGAAGAAAACAGGAGGGAGCCCAAATTTCTGTGAATCCCAAGTATCCTGACTGAACAACTCCAACAGATCAAGCATCTGATCTGTTTGCAGAAACACACTCCACAAAGCTGTGTTTGTGGCCTATAAAACACTCCTGCTACTCTTAAAAGCATCATAGACCTTATAAACAAATCAAACAACTGTTGTTGTACTGAGGGAAAGCACGAAGCCCCGACTAACAAGTGGTTCTCGACAGACACTCAGTTATGCTTACTTTACCCTACAGATCAGACTGATGCCTCAGCAGTCCTGAATTTTCACAGCAGCTCCTCCAGAAAGGCCGTGGCATTCTGGTTTCTTGTTTAACCTCTTGGAAACAAGAAGCAATGAATGCAGGTTTAACGGAAGAGTGCCTTAGTCCTGCACAGTTCACTCCTAAATCCATAAATTAGACTACTATTTTTTGGAAATCTTAGAAGGCCTGAGATACATCCATACCCTGAGATACTCCCTTTCTTTCTGCTTGCCCTATATTTGTACCTGACATTTGCCTGTATTTCAGGCAAGGAACTCCAGTACCTTTCACTTGATTGCAGTGAGTCCTTGCATGAAGGTTCGCCCCATCCTTCCCATATGGAGATGTATGGCAAACACAGTTCTCTCCCTTTTCATTCTTCAACCAGGCCAAGAAGGTATTGCCCATTTAGATGTCACTATGCATACAAGTGACATTTAAAAAACAGCTTCAAATACTGTTACAGCATAAGGAAAGACAACCTACCATCTGCGTTCTTCAGAAAAACGTCATCTTTTCAGAAAGTGGTTATTTAATGTCTACCACAGGATTTCTCTTTCTTGGTCATGATCCCTAGGGACTCCTTAGAGGTAAGTTTCTCTTATTAAAAATAAAGTATTGTAACAACAAAACTAAGAACAAAATTTTGTTTCCATTTTGAGTTGAACAGTTTTCTTGCTGTAAAACTTCTAACCTAAATTGTCTAAGCAAGTTGAACCACCAAGAAGTGAGCACACTGTCTTTCCAAAACATAGCTAGAGTTAATATTGTACAATCACATAAAAACTAGTCCTGTTCTCAGTTGTTTGTAAATGATGATATCAAACACTTGGGCACCTCACCAGCGCCATGGAGCACCACTATAGGTGCAGCATTGGGCTTACGTGCTTCTAGGATAACAGAAACTAACGCAACAAGAAAGGAACATTCCTCCTCCAACACTTAAACCTGCAATTCTTCAAGCAAGCTCACAGAGACAAAAAATCCTTCAGTACTTCTCTCATACAATTTTTTCCACTGCTCTAGGGCTCTGAAAGCTTTTGAGTATTTTTAAAGAATATTTACATGTTAAATGATACATAAAGGGCTAATGAATGCACAAGTAAAATATGCAAAAATAGTATTTCTTACAGAAGCAATGCTGCCGTACATTGTCATGGTTTCCTGAGTTTATTATTTTTGTTCTCATACACATACTGCTTCCTTAAGGTGTTACATGAAAAGGGCCTCAAATGTATCCTTTAACCACTTAGAGCAAACAAGAGCAAATTTGTTGCTTGATGTGTGCAATGTTGCATGCATCTTCACAAGCACCCCAATGTTGCACTTCTCAGCTGTGAGATTCCACAATCCCAGGTACTAGTTGGTATCTCTTACTGATTTAATTCAACTAATAATAATGGTTTTATTTCAATTAGTCTCTTTGTCTTGCATTAGAATCAGTAATTTAGATTTAAATTAAATTCACATAATTTTCACATCCTGTGGGTACGCACATTTTGACAGTGCTGCAAAAATGCACTGCAGGTTGCATAGAAGTCGCTTGAAACCACCATACCAGTATTTGATTGCTTGCTGACATGTACCTCAACACTGACTTATGAAATATAGCCCAGAGTAGATTTATCTGAACATACAAAAGTACACTCAGAAAAACATGTTTTAAAGTCACATGCATGCATGGAAAGAATACAGGTTTTATTACTACATTCTTAATTCCTGAATCACACATCACAGCTTTTTTCTATTATTTGCTCTGCAACTACATATACTACATCAGATTCCCAGAATTTTTTTCCACATAATGGATATTACAAAATTCTACTTTTAAGATTCAAAAATATTAAAAAAAAAGTTTTAAACATAAACATTTCCTTACTTCTTTTGCTCTAATCCCCAGCCTTTGAAAAACCATAACATCTATGCAGTCTCATTAAATACATTTGCTCAGATAATGTGCAATAAAAGCAATCCTTAAGTAAAATTCACAGTTTTTGCATAAACTTGTATTCAATCTGTTATCTCTTGCCTTCTGAATTTAGTACTGTGCAGAAGGCAATATTCTGGATATGCAGTCCAGCAGTCCTCACCATTTTTTCCCCATTTAATTATCATTTTCTATAATTTACAACTTTTACTTTAATCCTATTTAGTCAGAATATGTGTTTTAGAATTGTCTTTCTAGACTTTCTATGTCTTTTGATAATATTAACAGGCTTACTCCACCACACATTAAAACTTACGCCCTACCACATCCCCCTTTAGGGCTGTGAATTCCTGTTAGAGATGAGCATGCCTTCTTGGGGAAGAAAATAGCACACTGCCACCAACTCTTAGATAGTTAAACAGTCTGTAGATACCAACTACCAAAAAACATTCAAATCCAAACAGTCATAGCCCAGAAAAATACCACTTCAAGATTAATTCGAACAGTAAATCTTTCATCTTCAAGGTCAGGTGTCCTTTTTAAAAGATATGCTTTTAAGATTGCAGTTTAGATAAGACAGGCAGAGCTGATTTAGTAATTAATTGCTGCCACTGTTCCTTCTGTAACCTCTATTCTGTACCATGCCTTCTCCCTGCTTTTTCCTTGCACTGTCTCTGGCATTCACCTGCCGCCCTGATCAGCGAGCTTAGCTTGCTAAACCAGCAGTAAACTAACCAAAGGAAGGGGTAAAAGATACAAAACCACAAATAAATCAAAGTGAATAGCTTTCTCCTATTATTCGATAGCAAGTTGAATAGTGTCACTATAGGGTGAGATGAGCAGCAGAAGCTCTGCAGGTAAGGAAGAGGATCCCAGGACTGGGCAGGAAGGGCGAGAGGAGAGGAGAGGGCTCTGCCCTCTGCGGCAGCGTGCCATTAGATCCTGACAGGTGCCCATTAGATGCGCAATGAGTGACAAACGTTGGTGATAGCCAACAGAGCTGTAAAAAGGGCACCAATGCCACCAACAGAGAAGACATCCTGGAGAGATGATAATGTTTTAAAGCTGCTGAAGGTTTTGCTGCTGTTGAAACTGGTTCTTGCTTATTTTACAAGGACTGTGGCTGTCACTTGGTGATCAGTCCACACTGGAAAAGAGCACCGCTGCACCTTGTGGCCTGGGGCTGCTCTCACAGCTGAGCCTCTAACCTGCACTGTCTTCTTCCAATCTATGACCATTGACCATCCAGGCTCAACAGCTCACTCCCACAAACCATCACTGACCCCTGTCCCGTTTATAACAATGTTATTTTGGGAAACAATGGCAAGCGTTAACAGTCTGTCATCAATTGCCTGGTCTTTGTACCACACTGGCTGGTTGTAGCTAACCTAGCTGCCTTCAGTTATGGCCTTCAAACAGTAGAGAGGACATGACAAATGTGGTAAGAACGAATAACTAACTCTTTGTACAGTAATATTTTGAGAAATGTGATCAGGAGTCTGTAAAGAACTGGATACAAAAGGAGAAAAACACTTCATTCACGATCTCTGTACATCACCAAGAAAGACCTTGCTTCATTTTCAAGAACAAACCCCCAGAATAACTTAGAGCTGCTGAGCCTACTGGACACTGCAGACCTACTTCATCAGTGACTTTTACATATCTAAGAAAACACTATTAGAGAAGCAATACAGAGGTACTGGGAATTTGTTGTTACGCTTCTATACTCAGTGCACCTTGCTAGACTTGGAACTCTGCTATAACAGTATTAGTACCTTACTTGTGAGACTAATGCATTTCATTACACAAAACATCTAATCCTACCACTGAAAATTCTCCAGAACCTAAACTTTAAAATAAAAAAACATTTTGCATTTTTAATTTGCCCCGAAGTTTTCAAATAAAAGATGAACTGGAAATACAGCAGTTGCACTGCTTATCTTCCCTCTTAGAATCACAGAATCATAGAATCATTAAGGTTGGAAAAGACCTCTGAGATCATCTAGTCCAATCGTCAACCCAAAACACCATGTCTACTAAACCATGTCCTGGAGTGTCACATCCGCACATTTTTTGAACACCTCCAGGGACGGTGACTCCACCACCTCCCTGGGCAGCCTGTTCCAATGCCTCACTCTTAGTGAATTAAAAAAAAAAATTTAGTTAAATTGAGAATTTAAAAAAAATAAATTAAAAAAATAATTAAAAAACCTCACTACATTGTAACTAAGTTCTACATTAAAACAAAGTTTCACTGTACTAAAACCAGTAAGCCAGCATGGAATACATAAAACAGGTTGCTCTTCAAAAGAAAAACCAGTATGAAAAACAGTGTAACACTGTTAGGCATGAAGATGTAAATGTTCATTTGCACCATAAGCGAACTAGTTATTGTATTTCTTGCGACATTATATGAATATGCTACACATTAAGGAGAGTTCACTAAAGCAACAGGCATCAGGAAGCCTTTTGATAACATAAGAATAGATGGATTGCAATCAAAATTAAAAAAGCAAACTGCCACAATATGAGAACTTTTCTGTAAATGGCTAATCCACATTAATAAAAATACTACTAAACATCACTGCAATTAATCTTTTACTTTAGATTAATATCGACTAAGAAAAAACATATTTTAATGTAACAGTATAGGCTACATTTTAAAACTGTTCAGTAATTTCTGCCATCAGTACAATCTAATGTTTCTAGGAATGCAAGTCATTTTTATTAGGCAGCCAGCTGCAGACATTGCTGGAAGTTAACTATGTTAAGTTCCAGAAGAACTGGGAAAATTACCATTCATATGCTTTTCAAAAGCTCACTGAACACGTGAATGGAGGCTGTGTTTGAATGGCAAAAGTCAAACAGTTTTGAAACTAGATTAAAGGAAATAAGTAGTGACTTATTTGCAATGTATTCCACATAAACCCACTTGTGCTTGGTGACCAAGATTTGGTCCATGCTTACAACAAGAAGGTACTACTACAATGATGTACTATGAAATAATCTTTAAAAAATGAACTATGAGCAGCTGCTTTAAGAATTGCTTTCATGCACACAGCGCTGGGGAAGGCAATGATGACTAATGGGGAGAGGCGCTGCTCGGCCCGCTGCGTCCCACAGCGTGGGGGAGGCACTGCGTGCCAGGGTACGCTTGCAGGGAAGGTGAAGCAGATACTCGTACATCGTGGTAAAAATATAAGGCAATAAAATAAATAACCTACTCAGCCTTTCCTCCTGTAGTATTTTTTATATAATTCAAATCAGCTGCTAAATGTCAGTGTAATTATATGAAAATTCCCTTTGCTATCACTTACATTAAGCTAATACTGAATGACTACCTCACATATAGATGTCTATACTGTCTTCACCTAAAGACAGGTAAAGCTTACTTCTCCGTGTTGGTACCACGTAATATGCACAAAGCCCACATGGCAAAATCTTACTCTTTGTAATAACATTGATTCTCAAAATTTCAACATTCTTCCATTTTACAGATAAATCACCAGACAAAAGGTATTTTAAGCCACAGCACAGCTTCCTATACAGTACTCAGCATAGCTGTCATTCTTCAATCTAAACACGTTATTAATTACTATAACTTCACCCAGCAACACTTCTTATGCGTATTTCTAGATGATATAATTAAACTTCTTGTTCTTAGTAAAAAAAGCAGAGTTTAGTTTTTGCAAATAGGTATACTTTTATTTTTTAAGCAACAAAAATAGACATTGTTTTCTTTAGGTTCTTTAGGTTTCTAAATCAGACACTTAATACAGCCACTGAAGTCTCTAAGGGTGTAAAAAGTATCATCAGCTAACATTACATTGACCACACTTCATCCTCTGAGCACGCAAGGAATGGCACTAGCTCAGCGCCATGGCCACTCAACTTTATTAAATCTTAGAAAACTTCCATGTAAGTTCTTGGCAGAAACTTTGCAGACTGGGAGAAGTGGTTTCAGGGCTCTGAGTACACATCTTGCTAACCAAGGGGATCTCAAAGAAGCCAGCTATAGCTGCATAACGTAACATGACTGTGCTGTATCTGTAGTCTTTCTTCAACTTGGAGGGTTGAATTATTTAAGAATAAACCAATGTTAACTAACTGTTAAATGGAACATTTAAAAAACAGTTGGGACTGATCCGTGTGGTTCAGCTGAAGCTGAGCTTGAAAGCAAAGCATATCAGAAAAATGAGAATGGCAAACCTTAACTGGTAAAACCAGCTTAGGTCAATACTGATGCTGTCTCACACAATGTAAACATCTTATGTGAATTGCACTAAGAAAAAGAATCACAGTTTAAATCGGGGAGGGGGAAGCAGGGCCAGGCAGGGTGAAATAGAGCCTTTAAAAGCCCAGTGCGATTTGCAACACAAACACCGAGGAGCAAGCAGCTTCCTCTTTGCATGAAGCAAGGGTCTGACCCCTTCCTGTGTCACAACTCCCCACGCTTACTTAATAGGTTTTCTACTGGCAGTAAAACAAACATCAATTCTATCAGCTTCACAGACACGTGTATCAAAAAAGCCACCATGTTGATTTTACATCCAGTTTTAGAGGAGACAGAAGATGCATTTGAATGAGCACCTTCAGATCTTTGCTGTCTGGACTGCCCAGTAAGATTACTTGTGATGGAACAGCTTGTAACTTACACTTTTTAAATTAACATTAACTTTATTTTTTTAAGCAGATGCTGTACAACCACCTAAGAACACAAAATGACTGCTCTAAAATTTACAAGAAGAGCACAAGACGACCATAAAGAAAATGCTACCTTGGCATCCAATGTAACTTCCAAGGTACACTTTCCAAAGCTAAGCCACACTTAATGCATTCATTCCCTTCACTGACATAAAATGCCCAGATCAAATCTTCAGCTAGCTGACTCTTACGCAGACACACACACACAAGTTTCAGATTATTACGTCAATTGAAACTAAGAGACTGTAGCACTTTTTCAAGAAGATTTTCTCGTAAAAAAGGTTTCAAAAAATGAAAGTACTACTGGACTGCTCAAAATCCTGTTTGGGTAGATCTCAGTGAGTACAGTTTCTATTTGCCAAAGCAAAAGAAAGGAAGGCTGCAAAGCAGAGGTGCAGTACGATGCAGCAGCAGAGATGACAGTTTTGTTAGATCATAAACACGTAAAAGCATCACCTGTTTTACTTGCTTAACAGTTGGTATTATGCAACTCTACTGCAGAGAGTCAGCTGGTGTACGTATATTCTTTTGCCATTAATCAGAACTTTCCCATACTTACCCTAACTTTCCTTAAGCATTAAAGAAAATACTTACATAGTGTTTTCTTTTTGTGTTGTATGTATGTTTTGGGGGGAAAAAAAACCCCCAAACCCCAACCCAACCCTATATTAAATGCCAAACTTTAAAAAAAAAAACAAAACTAAGACACAAAGGTATTCTACTAAAATGACATTAAACTAAGACAGTTTAAAAACTGAAAATCTTTCTGGTTTATAAAATGGAACTACAGAGCAAAAACTCAATGAATAACTAACGGTTAAAACAAAGTCTTGCACCAAGCTAGCTGAATTTTGAAGTGTTCGTATCATTCACTTGAACTTGTTTTGTCTCAGTGATACTGTCTAGCTAGAATTGTCACATCCATACCCGTGTGTCAAAAAAACCAAACCCAAGTTGTCTGCTTCTGGTGCAAATGCTGGCAACAGCTTCATAATTCCTTCATATAACTGCATCACATGATAAGCAACTGGAAATAAAACTGTCCTAGCACAGGAGCTACTGAGTAACTTGAATCCCTCCGTGGATGAAAGCAAAGCAGAAGAGACTGAAGCCGACTTTGCCAGGTTTCAGTGACACAGATCTCAGAAACGGAAGGGAGGAAGGCACTTCACCTCTTCCTGCCTGCATTTCCAAAATCTGCCTTTATAGTTTGACTTTTCAGCACACAAAGAATGAACAGGCCACTCACAGGCTCAGGATGACTGGGCATCCTCAAATTAGGGCAGAAGCAACAATTCAGCTTTGTTCCCTTATGCCTCTCTACAACCTTTCACTGTGAGTGCTGAGAGAATCGCGATGGGAAGGCAGGAAAGCACATGGATAAAACTGGCACAAAGTGTCGAGGAAGAACAACCTCAGAGAATGTACAGGCAGGATCTTCACTTGACCCATGCTAACTGTAAGATAAAATCTTTTTGACTGACTGTTTCTAAGCACTCCAAAATTGAGGAATGACTGAATAGGTATCGTAGTGATCTCAAAACTACTAATGTCTGTGAGATGTGGTAGTCCAGTATTTGTGGTTTTGTTTCCCTAGTTTATAAAAATAGAGTGAAAGCTGTGAACATAACATGGACTGGGTATTAAAATATCCTGACCTGCTTCTCTTCCTAGTTCCCTTAAAAAACCCCCAAACCCTGATAAGCGTGTTCCTCACTGCAGCATTGCTGTTGACCTTTCATTCTTGCCCCTTTTCAAATGCTAAGACAAGCTAATTTATTCCCAGTCTGCCAGAAAAGGCTTATGGAGCAGTAGGGATCTGGGCATGGAAGAGAAGAAACCTAAAAATATTGCCGTTCTTCTGAAGTCTGACAAACAGACACTAGACAAAGTTTTCATGACTCCCAGGACTCCAAGTTAGGAAATGTGAACTGTGGCGCTGGGGTTGCATGTTAATGTCCCTGTGTACGTCCTTCTTCTGTGCTTGGGGGGAAAAAATATAAAGGGTTGCTTTTTTGGTTTGGTGTTCCTCTCCCATTCCCCCCCTTTACCTCTTTGCAAGAAAAAAATCCTGACCTCGATAGGGCATATGTTACAGGGCTCCTGGGGTACTATCATGACACATGTTAGGGTGTATTTAACTCAGTGCACATATAGCCCATAGCTCTCCACAGCAGCCAGACCAACTGGACATGAGCTGTGCAGCGATGAGACAGATGAATCATAAGGGAATGCTCAGGCTTTGTCAACCAGCTCACTGCTGGTAACTGCTGTCTGAGAATCCTGACTGTCCTCAAAATTATTTTATATTCAGGACACATCAGTAGTTATCACTGATCCAACAAACACAGAGGCCAATATTATGGCTTTTTCCCCCCAACTATCAATTTATGATTCTCTGACAATTCTGTGACTCGCTTTATTTCTCTTTTACGACCAGCTACTATGGCTTGGTTCAGATAGTGGATTTGTTTTTAAAATTCTGATTGATAAAATACTAAATATTTCTAAACCTTTTTTATTAAAAAGCCATTTAAGTGCCAAGTCTCTAAACAACAGAAAGGTGGCAAACATCAGTTAGATGACTACTTCCCAATGAAAGTACTCGCCTTTCTCTAATCAGTCTGAACCCAAATCTTCCCCTCAACAGAAGAGGGCTCTGCCCATTAGAACAAAGTATTGTGAAGGGTGTTGAGGGGCTTGATCTCCCTCCCTCCTGCTGAAATTATTTCAACCTTTTATAAACACATTTCCTGAACCACAAATTGGATCCCAAGTGAGTATCTTACTTCTCGTAGTTAGGGATTAACTCTCTCTGTCTTACACTGTTCAACAGCTATTTAATTATTTTATGCAAAAGAAAAACATCAATAGGAGAGAAGAAATCAGTGTGGACTTGAACTTGTGTCTTCCAGTAGCAGAAGCACCCAGTCCCTCAGCCTGCAGGTAATTCTAAGCCTCTCTCAATACTCTCCATTCCTTTTTCCATATAAACCACAAAATTGGAGAAGCAGGCAAAGCCTCGCAAGCAGAGATGTTCCACCACTCCCTGGCAGATGAGATACCCCAGTTCCCATCAGCATTTCTTTATGGCAAGGAGAACACAGTCCATATGAGTGATTACAAACACCCATTGACACCAGGTAGCCTGCTTAAGGTGCTCTTGATTCAACTCCCCTCAGATTAGGGAAGAAAAGAGTAAAAAGGATGTCCCACATTGCACATTAACTGTTCTAATCTCCACACTTGTGGCTAAAAGATCAGAAATCATTTTGCAGACCTAGACTTTAATTTCCTCTGGTTTTTTTTTTTCAGTATCCTTAAAGAAAGATCTTACCTCAGGCCAAGTGCCACACTTCACCTCTATGGGCATGAAATTTATTTTGGTAAGAAAATGAGAGAAAAATTAGTTATACTCAAAGCATTTATTTAATGTGAAAAACCTGTGTGTTTTCTTCTTTAGAAAGATATAGGAAAAAAAAAATCCCATTTTTTCAAATGCATCTAACCCAGAAAGTGGCAATAAACCACTCCCTTGTAGTTATTCTAGAATTAAGGCTACAATTGCATTCAGGGTGCAATGGATTGATCAGCCAATATATATGTATACATACAGAAATGCACATGCACACATAGACACATATGCATAAATAAAACTTTGCTGCTTTTCTAGTCCTGACAAAAATGATCTTCATGGTCCAGAAGCTCTGAAGGACTTGGAGATCCCATCTCCAAATGAAGCAGTGGCAGAGGAGGATGCAAAGAGCTAGACCATCTGTATTCATCCAGGAGCTCCCCAGAAGCCACAGATGCAGTTATTGAGCTAGTAACAAGCAAGCAAAGCCTCTCATTAAAAACCACCTTGTACCTGAAGATCAGAAGGCAACATCGACATCTGGGGGAGTGCAAAGAAATGGAGAGTAGCAAGTCTGAAATGTATCCAAGCCAGAGGGGCAGAAGCTGTAAAAAGGAACCAAGTTAGTGTACATCCATAGCGTACATATGGATAAGTATGATGCATTGGGGAAAAGTCAGTGTAGTTTTGTGAAAGACTGTTATGAATCACAATTGTCTTGGAAGGTATAAAAGGACACGTGGACAAGAGAAATCCAACTGACACAGTCTACTTAAATTTCCAAGTGAAACAAGGCCATGTATTCACAGTTCTTAAAGGAAAGATAACTGCTGTGAGACAGGAAGGAGGGTTCCAACCCCCTCCCCCAAAGGTTAAGAAACTACTTACAGGGCAAGGAAAAGAGGGTAAAAGAGAGAAAAAGAGGGTAAAAAGAGAGAAATTCTTTCTCAGAGAAAGAATTTCAGCAATGGCACGCAGCAAGAGCCTGCACTAGGGTCTGAACTATTCAACATATTCAGAAATGATCCAAAAAAGAAGGTGGTTAGTAAGAGAACAAGATCTTTGGTATGTAATTACTTGGAGTACTAAAGACGAAAATTGGCAGATTGCAGAAAGACCTAACATTACTGAATGGTATAATAAAATAGTAAATGAAATTCAATGTAGAGAAATGTAAAGTGACAGGCATGGAAGAAGAAAACAATCTTAACGCTATATACAAAATGATGGTCTCTGAATTATTATTACACAGTAATGAGACACTGGTCTTGTAACAGTTCTATGAAATTATCATCTCAATGATCTGTAGTGGTCACAAAGGCAAATCAAATGTTAGGCAAGGAATACAGCACATCATACTACTGCTTCCTTCCTTTCAAAAATGGTTTAGAAGAGTTGGGCAAGATACAAAAACACATAGCAAAGACATGGAGAGTCTCTACAAGAGTGACAATTAGACAGATTTGGACTTGTCAAACTGGATGAGTGACAACAGAGGTGGGTTATGATGCACATTTGTTAAGAGGCATTATTATGACGGTGGACAGGAAATGATTGTTCATTGCTGGTTCAAAAACAAACTAAAAAAGGAGGTATTTCATCACGCGGTCTACAGCTAAGTTTTGAGAATCCTTTCCACAGGACCCCATAGCTCTCAAGTTTCCATTAAGTTAAAAAAACCCCAAACCAACCAACCACTGGGTCAACAAAATTGTTTAGCAGCGCAATGACAAACACCAGAATTTTCTTTTCAAGGTTCACTTTTTTGCTGCACCGTTCCTGTACTCAACTTACTAAACATGCAGCTCTGCACTGTAATCTTCTCCACAGCCTTAACTGTCTGGTCCTGACTATGCCTTTCCTGCCCATGCAAGAATGCTGAAAAGCTTTACTCTTATTTCAGCATTCCCACTAAATGCACCTGGCTTTAGACAGTGACAAAAATATTTATTTAAACAGCAAACTAATCCTTTTTTGTCCTAGCCAAAACAGCCAAATTCAAAGGCATTTTTTTTACTCATATCTTACAGTTTTCATCTACCTAGAGTCACAGAATGAGAAACACTTGTCTTCAGACTCATTTGGACATGCACAAACACTACCCCAAGTTTAAGAAAGCTTAAAGTACACACAACGATGCACTGGTCTCCACAGTTCATGCAATCTGATCACCATCAAACACACACTAAAGCAATCTGAAACACCTATCATCAATGTAGACCTTTTCAGTATTGTTGGCCAATTACTGGTCCATGTTTCAGCTTGCACAGATGTATTCCTGCTTCAGTATTTTGAGGTAAAAGCAGCACCAAAAATCAGACTCCTCACTGCCAATCCTTCTCCTAACAAACTGAATTAAAAAAATGAAACAATTTTTCAATCGCCAATCTCGAGCCTAAAACTTTAAATTTAAAAAACCTAAAATTTTTAAAATTAAAACCCCTAAAATTTAAAATTCTCTAGTTACACCATTAGTAAAGTACAACATTGATGACACACTCATGAAAAGAATACCTTATACAATACAGGGAATAAACTGAAAGCAGGTGTATCAAATAACAATACATTAATGCTTTCCTTAAACATATTTCTCACATAAAATATCAAGCATTGCATATAAGTATGGTATTAGTTACACTTCACTACTTGCAGAGCAGATGCTAGGCATGATAGAAGATTACTTCACAGAAAAAAGAAGCCTGTCCAAAAAAGGGGGAAAAAACCGATGTTATTTCCCAAAACACTAGTCAAAGAAAATGTTCCTGGTTAGCAGCATCACTAGTCTCACAAATATAAGTAGCTAATGAGGCAAGTTTCCCAGATGTTAGGAAATTTAGGCAGGTTTTGGTGCAGGAAGCTAAATCAAGTATTTGATACTGAATCAAAATCAAAATATACACATAGTGAGGTGAAAGAGTTGTCCATCATAATTTGCCTAACATATTTTAAACAGTTCTTTTATTATATCTTGTAGAATATAATTTTATTAATCTATCTAGATGAATGCAAAAAAAATTATTTTAAAAACAGAAGTGTGTAGTGCATCTAACCTATCTGTAATAATAAAATACATTTTAGAACAAGGCCTAATTCAATATTTTAGATTTTAATATGACAATTACTACATTAATATCACCAGTTAAACAGAATAGCAGTAAGCTATTAAGATAATTACATGAATCACTACAGGACTGTGAAATGGGAAACACACGGATCTTCAGCTGTATTTGAAATGATGAGAATTTTAAGTACAATATTTTATGCATGCAAATAAAATGTTTTGAATAGATTTGGCTCTAATCAGGTACCAAGAGGTTGTGCACTACTATTACAATGAAACGAACAGAACTCACTAGATTTTAAACATGGAGCTGCGACAAACATGCTTGCATACTAGAGGGAAAAAAAAAATCATACTAAAATAAACAAGACAAAATACTTTTAAAATTAAGAAGGCATACAAAATCTGGGATAAATATTATTACTAAAAATTGTGGGAAAAGTATCTAAAGTAGATTTGCAAGCCTTGTACTAGCTAGTTCATCACAGCTGACATTTTCCCCTACTAAAAAATAAGGTGTTTTTTAATCACCAAATAAAAAAATTATTTCTTTGTGAAAGGCATTTAATGCCACTACTTCCAAACTGAAAAAAACCATAAAGCTCTTGAACTACAGCTTGGTATTTGTTTCAGATGCTCTCCATTGCGCCTCTATGAAAAAGGACATATGACTATCCTATCATCCTCCTGCATGTCAAGGGACTTTTGTCTTCCCCACTGTATCCCAAGTGTCCTGCAGATGTTAGAAAAGGCAACAGAAACACCATTGGAAAGCAGTATTTTAGACTATCAGAAGTAGTACCTCTGGAAAGTAGCAAACTGCCATTCTAGTTTTCTTTCCACTCACCACTGTACACAACAAGGCAGTCTAATCCTGGCAGCTGTGAGGGCCAGAGCTATACTCTGGGATCATCCAACCTCCTCCCAGGTCCACATCTCCAGCTCTGAAGGGAGCCCTGAATGCACAAGATGAGTTGCACCTCCAGCCTCAC
>VZTL01010143.1:0-10331 GCA_013400535.1 Scopus umbretta
GAGGAGGAGGAGGAGGAAGATTAGCAAAACGAGTGTTTATCCATCTTAATTAGTGCTCTGTTGACAGAAATTATTTTGAGTATTTGCTGCACAGTAGTTACTGTTCATGGAAATTTTTTTTTTTTTTACTTGAGTCGATACGTTTATTTCTTGCACTAAATTATTGGTGTGACTTAGCACAGCTGGCTACTGATTTCTCTTTGTAAGTAGACACTTGGTGGGTTTTTTTGGTCAATCACTTGCCCTCCATTTGCCTGCAGGGTTCCCATAGGCAGTACTTACGGTGCAGACTGTGGCAATTTGAAGCAGGGGAGCTGAGCTCTGGGAAGAAGCTGAGTTCACCCGTTTTTGGAGCACCACTGCCAGAGGTTTGGAGCTGTGGTGCAGCCCTCGATCATGAGCACAGTGTGACTGTGCCCAGGGTGGCTGTGAGAGGCTTCAAAGAAAGAAGGTGGCAGGACTTGTTGTCTGCAGAGCTAAACAAGGACTCATTTTGTGTCAGGGCCTCAACCCTGTACGTTACCAGAAGGTAGAAAAGAAATGGTGGGCAGAAGGGCTTGAACGCTGAGCAGAGGCACTCCTTGTTTTCAGTGGGGTTTTTTGGAAGATTGCACTAGCTTGGTGCATTAATCCTCTGATGCACGTGAGAAGTTTCGTAGCAAAAGTACAGCCGTTCTGCAGCTTGGAGAGGAAGTAAAATATCTCCTGGGGTTTGAAGGGATTTGTGGATTTGTTTGGATCTTGTACTGTGTAGAAACAATCCAGCTCTGCTAGCCCGTAACTTCCTGGAATACATGCTCAAAAACTGCTGTTGAGTTTGGGAGGGGACTGACGATCTCCCTCTCCAAGAGCAGTATGCGTTAAGATATGGTATGCATTGGTGTCCGATGCTGAGCATGCTGGCGCTCGTAAGTGTCTCTCCTTCGCAAGCTAGAGATAGCGTTCGGTGTAAAATGCTCTGCCGAAGCCCTTTTGTAGCGCTGTGGTGGTGCACAACTGCGCACCAGAGAAAATGGAAATTTGGAACACGTTGCGATGCTAATGTGTGAAGTAGTAATTTTCTCCACGTAGGAGAAGAGGTGTCCACGTAGTGTCATCCTGGGTTTGAGCTGCCCTGGTCACTAGTGGCTGGTTTAATCTTGGGGCTTTATTTTTCTAACTCTAAAGTGAAAACGAGACGTGGCCACGGAGGTGGAAGGTTGCCACCACTAATGCTTGCAGAGTGCCTTGAAATCCTTAAGTGGAGGATAGTACAATAGAAGGCCTTCTAGGCCTTGTGGTATTGCGCTAAAAACTTCTGACGACAATCCCCACCTGTCCTGTTCTCTCCCATCTCCCCACTCTCTGCCTTGGGTTTTTAAAGAAATGTGGCAGGACCATTTCAGTTTTGAACAGAACTTTTCAAAGCCAGCGTGAAAAAACGCCTGCCTCCGTGGTTTACTGACTCCTTGGGTAATGTCCCTTTAAAGCAGCAGCTGCTGCCAAGGTCTGGACGCCGTGGTCACTAAATCATTTAGAGCTGCGCTGTAGCTGAGGGCTTCCAGCTTCGCCTTTTGTTACTGTCACACAGTGGGACCTGGAAGAGAGCCAGGGCTGCAGGCGCCTATTGTGCAGGAAAGCCGCACATCTGCAGTAGAAGACGAAAACTGGATGTCAGCTGCCTGAGCAAAACTTCTCAAAAGTGGTGTCGTAAGGCCCTGAAAAGGGGGCTGGCAGGTTTTTGTTGGTGGGGTTTGGTGTTTTGTTTTCTGTTTTTTTTTTTTTTTTTCCTCTTCGCGGTGCAGCCGTGCTGTTCTGGCGTGTTTTGAATCCTGATCTGTTTCTGTGTTTTTTAAGCTGTACCTTTCATTTTGGTGGAGGGGATGGTGGTGGTAAGGGAAGCGTGGCCAGAATCTTTATAACTGTAATAGACTGCAACAAAAGGTCTATTCACTTCTTGATGAACCAGGGATTTACGTGCATTAGTCCCCACGCTGTACGGAGAGGGGAAGGCTGCCCGATGAATGGAGAAAATTCCTCTATTCTGTGCACCCCTCACGTCACCCCCCCCTGCACCAAGTCAGTCCATGGTGTCCGACAGGGCTGTTCAGTAATTGGGAAGCAGCAAACTCTGTGCTTGGCTTATGGGGGAATGAAGTGTTTCTGCTCTGGGCTTTCTTGAACGTTCATGCAGAGCAGCAGGAGCTCTTTTACTTATTTTAGCTTTCTATTAATTTTAGTTTTCAGTCCAAATGTGTGCAAACATAAATTAAGTAGGGATGGGTTTACATCACAGCCAAGATAACTTGCTAAATGAAATTTGTGTATTATATACAGATATAGTACAGAACCAGCATGCTTGTCTCATTAGTGCAGTCAGAAGTAGTTGCTCTGATTTTGAACATTTCTGTTGTAGCAATGCCACAAGATTTTAAAGAAGGTCTGTGCTGCTGGATATTGTATGAACATGTGCAACCTGTGTCAAGGACGGTATTTGCAATGGCCAAACAGTGCATAACAAGAGGGTGGAGTAAGCAGAAGTGAATGAGTTTAAGAGCTTACTCAAAAGTTCCAAACAGCACTGGATTTTTTCCTTGAGTCAAGAGAATAACTATTTCCTACAGTGTATTTCTCTACCCATCCCACCTCCCAGTACGTCCTCAAAGACTCTTCTCCTGAGAGATCCTGAGGTCAGACGTAGTCCACGGAGTCAGTCTTCTCCGTGCAGCGAGTGGGCTGAACCCGTGCTCTGCGTCTCAGGGGGAGGGTTGGACTGGAGCTCCCACCGGCGGCTGCGTGTCCAAAGCCATCGCAGGGCGGCGCGGTTATGGTGGAGCCTGAGCGTGGGGCTTGGCCCGTTGCGGAGCTGCTTGTGGATCTCTGTGCCTTGAACTCCTGATCAACATTTGAAGTAGCTGAAGTTAGTGATGCAAAACATCTCGTGAATAGTGCGGAGGCCAAATTTGCTATATTGCAGAGGTTTTCTGAGAGCGTGTGTTGACTGGGGAGGATTATTCAAAATAGCAGTGGATCTGTATTGTATGTAGCGTAATACAGAGGAAAACACCAACTCTTGTGGCATCCAGCCCCTTCCTGTCACCTCGTGCTGAAGAGGTCTGACCCTTGGCGTGCGCTGCAGTCCTTTTGTACTTGTAGAAGTCTGGCAGGGGAGGATAGGAAGGAGAAGTGCGGCTTTCCTTTAAAAACAAAGCAGAGGACAGGAAGGAACAGCTGGTCGGTGAGCAGCCTTCTACTGATGCAAATATATTTTCCATTAAGATGCAATTGGGAACCATGTACCCACGCTAAGGGAAGAGCCGATGCTGTAGTGTACATGCTTTGGGGCTGGAACAGTGTCTTTGTCCTGTTTCCATAGCACTCTGCTTCGGGAGCTCCTTCATTCGGGCTCCTGCATGTTTCCAAAAAACGAATGTATTTCTGGGGACGTGGGAAAGACTCAAGTTCTTCATTCCTACCAAAAGCAAGTTCTCTGAATCGTCTCCTTGGGCAGGCATAGGAATAACCACATTTTTGTTTCTTCTTTTAATGTTGAAGCGTGACCCTGTGCTACAGTTCATGAAGTCAAAGCTGTGAATCCCCACTCCTCTGAGGTTTTATACTAGCTGTCTTCATCTCTGGGATAATATGCCAAGAAAACTCTCTGGATTTATGAAACCACAGCCTGACTGGATTATGCTAGCAGTATATTTGGAAATGCAATTGGTCTCTTGAAATTAAAAATAACAGTGTGCTATCTTTCATATGGCTCTCATACTGCTGATACAGCTAATGATTAGAGAAGATTTGGAAAGATTGATAGCAAATCATAAAAATAAATCTGAACTGAGGTAATAATTCAAAAGGAACCTTTGGTAGGTCTAGGCACATCATGTTTTCTTGATTAGAGGTCACTCAGCCTTCATACTTTCTTGCAGTAGTCAGTTAATTCTGTACAGCCCGCATGTTAGCGTCCTGCATCCGGTCTAAGCGAACTGAAGCTTTATTTTTGAAGGGATTATGTTCTGCAGCACCCTGACAGTCTACTTTTATAGTTACTGACAGCTGTAGTTGAATTTTGGAAGGTGGGTTAGTCCTCTAACCTTCTTTTTGCTTTGCCTCAGCATAGCTCACCTGCAGTACAGATGAATATAGCTGTGATGGGTACTGGCAGAGACATCGCAGAGGCACCAGGGAATCCAGCACAACAGGCTGAGCGCTTGGGCTCTAGTTAGTATGATGGTATTTTGGTTGCAGGCATGCTGCCGTGGTGCCTGAAACACCAGGCAGAAATGTGCTAGGGGAATGAGAAGGTTGATGCTAAAATTTGGTGTATGGTGGGGTTTGATTTCTGAAAGAAACAGCCAAGTTTTGATCTTGAGGATCATCCTTCCGCTGTTGGGGCTTAAACGGGTCTTAATAGGCAGGAGGTTGACAGGAGCCCCCACGAATTACTGATGTGCTCCTCTTCATAATTGCTGGCCATGGGAGGGGATGCGGGATGTGCGTGTCGGTGGCTAACGATGTGATGGTCCACGGCTGATACTGGCAGCCAGGGTCTTTAGATTATGCAAATGACCAATGCATTATTAGTGAGGCACTGTTCAATTTTTAATGTAGTACATGGAAGCATAGTGATATTACTGCCATTATTTAATTAGGAAGTTGTCTGGGTAACCATTGCAATCCTACTTTGAATTTTTGCATGTTAATAACTGCTTTATACAAAGTTGGGAGTGCCCGGTTTTAATAACATCACGTGTGTAAATACTGTTGTCTTCAGATTGCGAAGACCTTTTAGCAATACTGAGGGGAGTGAAGCAGTCTGTATACAAATGTTTAAACTTCATTCTGACCTTGCAAATCCTGTTTTCTCCCCAAGTGCAAATCTGGTGCAATGCAAACAGCAGTGCTTCAAAAATAACCCTAATTAGCAATTAGCTGCAATAAATCAAGCTTGGATGGTGTGCTCAGTGCTGTTGAATTTGATAGTATATTATGGCACAAGTTGTGTAATAGACGTTTCGCTGTTTTAGCTTGTGGCGCCGCTTTTGTCACATTAAGTAAAATATCTAAATGTCATGTGAGTTTCAGCAGCAATTTAGTTGATGGTATATACACTTCTCGTTTAGCGGAGACGTGCTTTCTGCATAAAGATAACGGATCATCACAGATAACTGTGCTTCTGAGGTACCAATGTCTTTATTCAGTACTAATAAATACAAAAATTCAGCCATTCTGGCTTCCTTCTGAAATGCATCGAGTTTAAAAGTGATTTCTGATACCACCCAGAAAAAGCAAGAGTCATTACGGGGATCGGGGGCTAATTGGGCTTAGAAAAAGGCAAATGGTATTTTGATGATGTTCTAACCAAAATAATGAGAAGTGCATTTTTATGGCCCTGCATACATGAATTTTCTAAGGTCCTTCAGAAGTAACGGCAAAGCTATTCAGCATTTTATAACACATCCCGCGCTGTTTGTAAGTCCTGGAGGTGTGATTCTTCTCTGCAAACAGGAGTGTGTGTTTTTGAAGCGAACCTTCAGTGGTTGTGGCTCTGCTGGTGGTCTCAAGTGCAGAAGGATGACAATGGCCACAACAGCAGCACGGAAATGCCTCCTTAGCATGAGATTATAAAAAAGCTTTTAAATGTAACGTTTTTATAAATTGCTTTTAATTTTCCATAGCAATGAAGGTTTGATGCACCTTTTTGTACAGCTGTTGGGCTCTGGCTGTCCAGCAGTGCGTGGGGTCTGTAAGGAACGGCAAAACTGTCCTGTCCCCTGAGTCCCTTGGTGAGGGGATTGCCCTACAGCCCTCGACTTGGAGGCGGCGGCTGTGCGTCAGTCCGCAATGGTACCGCGGGAGCCGAGTGACTAATGGACGCTACACCCGCACCTTTTCATTCCTGTGATAGACTCATAGAATCGTTAAGGCTGGAAAAGCCCTCTGAGATCATCCAGTCCAACTGCCAACCCAACACCACCGTGCCTACTAAACCGTGTCCCGCAGTGCCACATCCACACGTTTTTTGAACCCCTCCAGGGACGGGGACTCCACCACCTCCCTGGGCAGCCTGTGCCAATGCCTCACCGCTCTTTCAGGAAAGATGTTTTTCCTAATATCCAATCTAAACCTCCCCTCGTGCAACTTGAGGCCCTTAAGTGATAGCAATTGAAGGGTGGAGTGCTTTGCTTTCAGTGGGGTTTTCTTGGTGTTGTTTCCTTCCCTCTAATTTGGACGTGTATTGGACAAGTGAGTTCTTATGTACTCACATTGAATACATCTTTGAAACTTTGTATCAGGCTAGATTGATGTTTTGATAATGCAAATTTGGAGTTTGGGGGAGTCTGCNGCAGGGGCAGAGGAAAGCAGGTGAGCTGAGGTCTGTTCCAGGAACTCTTGGTGACTCTGTGTTCTGGTGGGTGAGGAAACGCATTGCGTGTTGCATGATCAAGCAGCAAAACTGACGGTTTCTTTTTGAGACTTAATGAGCTTCGGGGAGTCGGGGTAAAAAAAAAATAAATCATGATGCACTTGCAAGGAAGTGCAATAAAAAGTCTAGATGTACAGGTGGGAAGGCTCTTTTACGGGGTGAAATCCATGAATTGGAAAAGCAGAACAACTTAACGGGTGATGATTTAACCCATGTGCCAGAGAGACCGTGCGTGGCTTTTAATTTAAAGTCAGTGCTTCTTCTTGGACCTCTTGAAAATCTTTTGTTGTTACCGTTCCTCGTTGTGTCTGCTGAGCTTCCTCAGCTCTGCTGAGGCCTGTTGTAACTTTGAGGGCAGGGAGCTGCTTCTAGGGGCGAGCTGCTGTTGCGCCGGTCCGGGAGGTGTCTGTGGTACGGACTCCAACAGGCCTGCCTGTGTGGCTGCCTACCCTCTGTTGTACTCTTCCCTGTATTGCATGGATGGTTTGACTGAATTCGTTCGTCACATTATATCTCGGCAATAACTGAGTTTTTGGATTTACACCAAAGAGGGGTGTCATATTTCTTTGCATGTTTTGGGTGTCCTGTTAGTGTGCTTTGAATTTGTATGCAAAGACCTTCTCAGTCGATTTTGAAGATGGGCAGTTCCATTTTGAACACTCCTTTAAAGGGTGCTGGCTCTTAGTCAAGTAATAAGTGAGATCCCTTAACAACTCCAAGCTTAACCTGGAATTTGTGTTGTCTTCCCCATAATCTTACTCCACTCGTAACTGGCTGTATGTTGTGTAGTAGCAAAGATGCTGAGAGCGTTGTCAGCACCAGCTGTCCTTCTTTGCAGCCGTTTCTTGTACTGAATTATTTACTGCTGGGATTTACGCTATGTATATAGTGTAAAAGTTTTATCGCAGCGATTGCGCATGTAGAGTAGTACTGGAAACAGAGGTGGTCTCCAAAGTGTTAGGAGAATGCTGAAGGGAAGGACTTTCACTTAATTGGTTTTATCTGTGGCTCCAGATTTATTCATTCTTCGTTTTATCTGTAGTTTAACAAATAATCACTCTCCATAATTTGACACATTATATGGCTGAGTAATTATGTTCTAATTATGGGGTCCCTTAACTGCAAGGTATGGTTTCACAAAAGGTTTGGGTCTTTTATGAACTGTAGGCACATTTCCATGGGATCTTTTTTCCAAATGAATGCGAGGGTTCCCAGTACTGGAAAACTTTAGATTCATAACGTGTTTCTTATTGTTCAGACAGTGAAACAGGAATGAGTAATGAAGAGAAGAATGAAAGGACTGAACGGGCAGCTGCTAGCCAAAAAACTTAGGTTAGTTTTTTCAGTGCAGCCAGCAAGGATCACACTACTTAAACTTTAGCTGAACTGAAAGGGAGGAGGGTATGTGACTCATAAAATTACAGCGTGATATATTGAAACGTAAGTAGGAGATTTAAGTAGTTTAATGTACCTGTGACCAGCGTCTTTTTTTGATGACTCTTTTCTGGGTATCTTTCTTGATCAAGAAAGCGCTGAAGTGCATCCATTAGGTGGCTGTTATAACAGTTCAGTACTTCTCCAAAGTGAAAGTCAGCAGATGACATTTTAAAAATAAAAAAATTCCAATTTATTAAAGGCTTAAAATGTGGTGTCAGGAGTGTCACTGAAAGCATGGTCACCATGCCTCCTGGGTGAAGTTTCTGAAGTGCTTTTGTTGTAGGTTTAGGGCCTATTGTTCACTGATGCTTTCCTGGGTAAAGGCCTCATGTGGTCTTACTAAATGTGCTCGATTACAGTTGCCTCCCTTGTATTTGTACAGGTTATTTCCAGTAGGCCTGTTGTTTGATTATTCCTTTAGGTGACAATCTCGTCGTCTTTCCACTGGGCAGTTACCTGGCTAGGCTGACAGTGCCTGAAGAAAACAGGGTTGTGCTGGTAAAGCCGAAGGTGCCTGGTGCGTTAGGTTGTTTTTACGGAGTTTGAAAATATGAGCAAATGCACAAACCAGCGGCGCTGTGTGCTTTGCCAAAGCAAGCGTGTGTTAGTTGCCAGCTATTTCCTGCCGTATTAGAGCTCTTCAGGGGAGAAACGCCTGCTCCTCTGTCCTCCTCAGAAAGGCTGGTGGAAGGGCTGCGTTGTAAGATGTTATCAACGGTAATATATTGCAGAGCGTAATATTCTTCTAAAACGCATTTCCTAAAGATGAGGTGCCCCGATTTTATTGTAACGTTAACATCCTGCATCTATTAAGACCTGGACTCGTTAGGAGATGCTGGACGCCTTCCCAGCCCTGTAATTTGATGCTGGTTTGTTTGACAAACAAGGGTACGGAGCTCGCAGTTGCCACGGTGCGAGTGGCAAGTGATGAATCGCAGGTGTGGTGCTTAGCTGGGGACCGCTGAATTGCTTCCAGAAATCTTCAGAGTTATGCGGAGGTGGTGGTGGAAAGCAGACTTCCAAACCTCTTCTGGGGGGCTGTGGGGTTTGGTGGGGGGGGGAGCAGGAGGGAAACAACAGAGGAAGAAACCTCAGCGCCGTTCCTATGCGTGCGCATGGGGGGTGGAAAGCTGGTTGCATCTTTCACCTTTATGGGAGTTAGACTTTTTTGTTACGTAGGGTAATACCGCTTTTTGTTTAGCTGTCTGGATAAATTTCTAAGGATTGCACTGCCTTCCATTTTAGCGAGGAATGAAGGAGATTCGTTTCCTTGTACTTGAGCCACGCTAAACGGACATGAAAAATGCAGCTTCTGTCGGTGCCTGGGACAAGGTGAGGGCCGGTACGCACACAGCCTTGCGTGCGTGCCTGCACAAACTCAGGATTTTTTCTAAGTATGTTTGCCAGGGTAGTCTGTTGAAAACAAGTGTGTGAGGATTTATTTATCCGGTAGTCTTCAGGCAGAGGTACTCGGAGATTGGCGTCACATTCTCCTACAGTGTCCATAAAGAAATAGCAGATCGTGGGTAATAAATATTCTTTGCCAGAGGAGTTTCGAGGGAGAAATGCATGATCTGATCCAGGGGTGGGCTGTCCTTTCGTTATTAAAACTGATGTAGAGAGCCCTTTATGCAATGAAGCTGTCCAGTCTGGGTTTGGATGGCAGATATTATTTCTGTCTAAAATTCTGCGGGAGGGGTGTCCTGGGGACGAGTCTGTTATCGCCTTGCTTGTTAACAGGAATTGTGCTTCACTACCAATGGGCAGAATGTGGCTCTTTGGAGATGTCGTATTAAATGCTTTAGGGAATAGGTCGTACGTGATGTGTTCATTTCCTTAGTATAATTCCCTATCACCAATGCCATTAAATGCACCATTACCAGCCGTCTTATGTAAATGATTTTTCCAGTCTTTTCTCTTAGTTCAAAATACCCTTTTGGAGGGCTCTTGATTAGTTGAACTCAATTTGCTCAAAGGTTAGCATGTTAAATTGGTATTTGGTTTTCATTAACCTGTGCAGTAATATCTTGTCATTAGGAAAGGCCTTCTGCAGGGTCTCCATCATCATTCATTTCTTGTAGCTAGGTGCTTTGCGTTTTCTTCTTTTCTATCCGGTTCATACTGTCAAGGATGCTGCCTTAAAAAACAACTTGTCCTTTGTGTCACGTAAGAAAAAACTCTATGGCAGCATGCTAACCCAGAATTGTACCGTGTTGTGGGTTCAGTTAGCAAGAGTATCTGTCATTCTGGAATTTTTTTAGTCAGTATTTAATTAGGTTTTGATGAGGTGTTATCATCGTTACAATTCCTTAAGATAGGAGTATTTATTGCTTTGCTGACCGAGGCACAGTTGAGTGATCAAAAATAACACTATAAAGAAAGAAATCTGGGGAAACTGGTCATCTTTTCTGCAGTGGCAGACTTTAGAGAGAGAGAGACTGGAAAATCCAAAATATACTGCTAAAAAAGGATTTTTTTTTTT
>VZTL01010145.1:0-12127 GCA_013400535.1 Scopus umbretta
TGCAACACAAAGCAGTGCATTTTGTCTTTTCTCTATTTTGAGATACAGATCCTAACTTCCTTGCAGATTCCTCATTTGCAGTAACCAGACTTTTGTGCATCATCATCATCATCGTTAATTTACATTCAGATGCTACTCAGGTAAAATCATGTTATGATCAGGCTTGGACAGCTATGTCAGCCGTCAGCCCTTGCAGGACACCCTATGCACTTTTGCAGGAAGTCCCAGCCATCAAAGCACTGTCTGACCTACAGAAGCACAAAGAAAGCAACTCTAATAAATGAGTGCAGCCTAAGTGCAGCGTGGAAGACTAAAGCCGGTTTTTAACATTTTCATCTTCAGTTCCTGTCAGCCTAATCAAGAGAAAATGCAGGAGAAGTCTGAGTGAGTTTAGTGCACTAAATCAGTTTTCAGTCATCCCTATTGATTTATTTTTTTCCCCATCTAGTTACCGCTTTCCATACCTCCATCTCTGGCTTGAGCCAGCCAGTTTTGTAACGATTCAATTAGGATGTGGCTATAAGGATACATCTCATTTTGTTTTACCTCTAAGCTTTTCTGAGGAAGTTTTCCTCAGGCTCAAGGCTTTTTGTTGATTATAGAATAGAATCAGAGGAGTCCTTCATTTCTTCTAGACAGCATTTCCCTGCAATTCTTCTTACACAATTTAGTCACTTATTTTGTACCTAAGTTATACATTCATGAAAGAGGGTCTGACAGAAACATGTACCTCAGTTCAGGATAACTGAATGAATGGCCTACATTCATCTCTTCCTCAGTGGGTAGTATTTATCTAGGTAGATGGCTTGGTGGTACAACAGGACTTGTCAGCTTTATGAACCAAGGAGTTAGGACTGCAAGAGTCCTTGGAGTTTAGATGTAGACTTGAAAGTATAGGCTTAAAAGTATAAAATAAAAGTCTTCCTCAAATCCCATTAAAATGTTGGGTTTTTTTTAAACTAGTGTTACTATTAACGTGGCTCAAACATGCCAGTGTTGCCAAGGGCTTTCAGTGATGGACTGTTGGGACAGCACAACAAATTTAAGTTGTTTGCATACTGTGTACAAGCGTTGTCAAGATTCACTGTCATATGAGTATTTCAACAAAATATTTTTTCCTTCTCTGGCTGCTGAGAGTCACTGCAACTGGAGGAAGAGTCTAACTTTTCTTTTTTTGTTAATTGTCAGTGTAGGTAGTATTGCCGAAAGTCAGCATGGATCTGGTTGGTTTGGGAGCTCATTATGCACGTAACAAGGGATCTCCCATGTAAGGCTGAGTCTAAAGGAACAGGACGCTGAAAAGGTAGGAGGAAGGAAGTCTCTTGAGTTAACATATTGAAAAGTGCCCGACTTGCCCAAGATCACACAGGAGATCTCACAGTCCTAAGAACTGAATCTGCATCTCCTCAGCAGTGTTCTAGCTCTTTAGTTACAGTTTTCCTTTTTGTACAGTATCCTTTGCAAATAGATGGAGAAACCAGTTCCTTTGTTACCCCAAGAACGAAGCTGATGCTATGAAAATCATTGCAGGATCCTGCCACACAGGCTGGCTTGTGACAGGGGAGACTTCCAGCTAGACAGCAAAAATCAAAGCCAATTCCTGCGTTTTTAATTAAGCTGGAATAGAGTGAGGATAAACGAGCAAAACCAAGTTCCTGGTAATAGAACAAGTAATCTCTATTAGACACACAGCAAAACCTGTATCCATCATCTTAAAAGTTTTGAAGCACGTCTTACATTTTTTCTTCAGCAGGCAAAGAAGTGGTGAATTGGCTTAGTCCAAACTCTGACGATGATCGCAAGATCGCTGTCATAGATTCTTTAAAAGTTCTGACTCAGGTACAAAATGTTTACATTACTGTAAGAGACTACAGCTGTGTCAGTAACACCACATTGTTATTGGCTTTGTGTTACGAGGTATCTAGAGAATTTTGGAGACGACATATTTGGGCATCGTATTGACACTACAAGGCATCTGGCTTAAGTCCAACTCAGGCTGGGAGAGGGCAGTTCCTACAAGCTAAATTGTATTGATTAAGGTTGTCTAATCAACAGAACAACTTCTTGTACAAAGTGCTATTGAATTTACTGTAGACTTAAAACTACAAAATACATAGGCTTATTATTCATAATCAATTATACTAGATATAAAACTTTGAAATTCAATAGCCATATCAGCTTAAAATGAAACTCAAGTGGTTTGTTTTTAACTTTGATTTGGGTTTCTGTAATCCAACTGAGGCTAGGTTTTCAGATAACTTTACTTTGCCAGGAACATTTGAAAAATTCTGTTGGACACGCCATCACTTTGGTCACATTTAAATCCGTCACCTTATGGTACCTAGATGTATGTAAAAAAAAATTGGCAGCTTTGTGACCTGTCCTATGCAAAAAAAATATTACCTGTTGCTCCAATATTTCTTTGGAGCTACTACAGTTACCAGTTTGACTTCAGCACAGTGGGTAGTTGCAGATAAAATTTACTGTTCTTAGTATAATGCCCTACAGCAAACAATTGGCTATGCAAATACACGCTCGGAAAAGCTGCAGCTCTGGTTTGCATGACAGTGGCACTCCAGGCAAGGCTTGGTGTTACACGTCCAACATGGTAACAGTCCCTTTGCTGTGCAGCACAACAAAGCTGGTGAAGGGTCTAGAGCACAAGTCATGTGAGGAGCGGCTGAGGAAACTGGGGTTGTTTAGCTTGCAGAAGAGGAGGCTGAGGGGAGACCTTATTGCCCTCTACAACTACCTGAAAGGAGGGTGTAGCAAGGTGGGTGTTGGTCTCTTCTCCCAAGTAACTAGCGATAGAATGAGAGGAAATGGCTTCAAGTTGCACCGGGGAAGGTTTAGATTGGCTATTAGGAAAAATTTCTTCACTGAAAGCATTATCAGGCACTGAACAGGCTGCCCAGGGAGGTGGTGGCGTCCCCATCCCTGAAGGAATTTGAAAGATGGGTAGACAAGGTGCTTGGAGACATGGTTTAGTAGTGGACAGGTATGGTTAGGCTTGATGATCTTAAAGGTCTTCCCCAACCAAATGATTCTATGATTCTAAGCCCAAGTCAAGCCAGAATTGGGAAAGCAAAAAGCTGGTAACTATCCTATTTTTACTGTTGAAGCAGCCATGAGACAAAAATTAAGCTGCTCAGCCATGGTCACAGCAGTGACCTGTGGCCAAACTAAGGACTGAATCCTTATTTCCTGATCTGACAGCTTGCTGCTGTTCAGTGCCCCACAGCTTTTTATTTGGAAAGATCTTTACAATGAGAATGAGCCAGCTTTCTAATCCTAACTCCGAGAAACACAATAACTTAAAAACCCCCAAAACATTTCACATTAAAGCTATCATTTGAACCAATGATAACCAATAGATGCCAGAAAGGGCATTCTAAAGATACTGGATTTCCAGGCTTAAGTACATAGGCTATAACTATTGCAAATGTTAGACCAACAGCATCTTGTGACTGATTTGCTGAAATCTTCCTTCTTCTGATAAAACTTAAAAGGGTGTGTGCCAAAATGTCCAGGATAGGAACAATTTTAAGACCATCCCACCTCAGATTTTTTTTTTGTTTGTTTGCTTGGGTTCAGGGGTGGGGTGTTGGATTTTTTTTGTTTGGTGCTTTTTTTTTTTTTTGTGAGGTAGTTCACAAGGCACTGTTGCTTGGGTAGGAAGTGCTCTTTGTTGAAATCTTAATCCCAGTTTAATTTTTTTCAGACCAGCCAGTTGGACTTCTATACGCCATGCAGTAAATTTTTTTCTTAAACTGCGTTTTGATAGATTTTGCTCCCTGTAAGCTGTAAAGACATGCTCGAACAATGGGGGCAGGTAAGCAGCATGGTTGCGCTGATGATTTAGAGTTTGCTGGCTTTTATACGGAACAAGAGGAAAGCTGGTCTGGTGTCAGCAGTCATTACCTTCTGTCTGTGATGTGCTTTCCCGACACAGTGGCACTTGAGAGACTGCTTTGTAACTACGTTACTATGAAACCAGACTTTCCCAAGGAATGAATTATCTATCTGGAGTGTAGTAACCATATGCAGACAACCCCAGCTGTAGCTGTGGCTTTCACTAATATCATTTACAGGCCTGAATATTTGTATAAATGCCAATTAAGCTGTGGTAGTATTATTTGTCACAGAAAGCTTGGCCATGTAACGAAAATACCTCAGTTTCTGTTGCCACACCATCTGAGGAGGACTTTTACTGCAATAAATCAGCCTTGCATGATTACAGAATTACAGTAGTTTCGGCATTTCTGTGGATCTGATTTTATGAAGTTGGTGATACGGCTCCTGTGGGTTAGGGATGCAGGACTGGGTGCTGTGAAATCACTGATGAAACAGCAAGACCTGGGGGTTATAAGATGAACGCTTCTATCTGATGGAACAATTTTAAAGCCCAAGAATATGGCAATGGAAGAAATACTGGAAATGTGTTTAGAAGGGAGGTAACACAAAATTTACTCCCTCCTCCAAATACACATTCAAAGAACATCTTGTCCAAAGTAAGTTTGACCAGCAGCAATTATTGCACTGATTTTAGAAATTAAAATGAAACGCAACACAGGTGCCTATGAATAATCCAAATCATCCTGCATATTAATTTGTATATTTAGTTACTGAAATAGCTGTCTATACTTTTCTGGCCTCTAAAAATCAGTGTGGATCTGTGCTATTGCCTATTTGTTACTATACGCATAGGCCAGCACTGTGATGATAATTTGATACATCCACAGCAAGAAGCAGATGACCTGCCATCTAGGTCAACTGGTTCTTTTTCCTTTGAGACAAGATAGTGGCTCTTCATAGCAAATGAAGCCTCTCTAATCTTCAACCGTTGTCCATTTACACATGAGTAAATAGGTTAAACTGTTCATAAAACGTCAGATTCATACCAAAGAGTGTTACAAAGTGGCAGTAGCAAAACTGAAAAGCAGTCCATTATATTCTGCTCTGGATAGTACCTGCCAACCTACTGAAGACCGACTACAGTGTTGGGTAATGATCAAGTTAATGGGTGTGGGGAAATACGGTTATTCAGAAAAGTGTCTTGCCCTCATTCCTCCTGCCAGGGGACACCAGTGCTCTTGTGACAGCCCTCCAGAGCTTGGCGCAGCCATTCACTGGTTTCCTGCGAGCAAGAGCCCTGTCCCAACAACTAAATGGCCATAAGGAAGTAGAACGTGCCCGATTACCCTACAGTTGTGTCTCCGCATTAAAGAGTGGAGAGTTTCATTACATAATTCATTCTTATTTTCCTGCCTACTTCTTTGTAGTCTAGGCAGTACTATCCTTGCAATCGTACAGTATGTTTCCTCCTCTGCAGCAGTACCTCCACGGTCTGTTCCTGCCGGGCATCGGGCTGAGCGCTGGGGAACACTGCAAGTTCCCCTCGCTGGCACCCGCTGCCCCGCAGGACTTCCCCAAAGCCATGGGAACAGGTACCTGAAACGGGCAGGCGAGAGAGCAAGTGGCAGGCAGTAGCAGTATGTTTTACGGTACGTTGGCATGCACAGCAGAATGGTATTCTTCTAGGGTATAAATAAGCATAAGAGAGTATCAGTATTACTCTATCAAGCAGGAATGATTAACTGAGCTAGGCAATTTCCCAAGCCTGTCATCGCCCCTTACACTCTACAAAGCTGCTATGATCCTATAATAATCACTAGACGTTATCTTTCCATTTGGGTAGTTTGTCCAATATAATTCAGCCAGGACTTATGGCTCATCCCTACTGTAATAGGTCACCATATGCTTCACATCTGGTCCTACAAAAAAAGCCATATTACACATACGATGGCAACTATTTTAGGGGACAGCCTCCAGAGACCTGTAAGTGTGGCTAGCAGTCTTGACAGCTTAGCAGTTTCATTAATCAGCATTAAAACCTCATTTTACTATTACAGGCATAATTACTGCTAGTTCAAATGATGACTAAAATAAGCAGTTTCACGAGTTTGGTTATTTAGTGAGCTGATATAGCCAATTTTTTCTAGGATGTAGGCACTTTAAAAAAAAAAAACAAAAACAAAAACCCAACCACCACTAAGTCCACCATTTTGTCTTATCAAAAGTCCTTGGACCAAATTGACCCCATTGGTGATGATAGAGCATAAGTCTATTTAATCAGAAAACAAAAGAAGGATATAGACTTCTTCATATTTATGCTTCCCAGAATTCAGATCTCTGGTTTGTCACAGGAGAAAATGCTGCATTAGGATTGCCTGGAATATCTGAATATTTGCTGTCAGGTGAATATTTCACTTTACAATTGGGATCTAACTTTAGCTTTTATCTGATAGGTGGAGGGAAAAGAAAGAAAAAACCCAGTTTGCAGACAATAGTATGTCTCCTCTTGCCTCACACACCACATCGGGAACCCACTGGTATTTAAAACTTGAAACATTTTATTTTCTATACATTTGCTATAAAGGATTGAAACTTGTTACAGATTATTTATTTGAAATACTTGAAGTCTTCCTATGAGGATAAAACACAGGAGCCTGGATTACTCGCTGACTGCCATGTACAATTTCACACATGTATCTGTTGTTCTTCTCCAATACCCTAACAGCCTTTTCTTAACCTACCATCCTCTAAACATTAATAAGAGGCGGGTATGCAAGGTGGACAGGTACGTTCTAACTTTCAATAGTTCATATTGTGAGACAGCTGCCTGCAAGAAGTCAGCCTGGCAAACTGAGAAGAATGTCCTTAAAAAAGAGCCGAAGAATAATAACTTGGCTCTCTTCTCCATTACCTACTGAATCAAAATTCATCCTGTGCTCCACACAGTACAGCTGACAGCTTTTAACTTCACTGCCTCTGGGTCTTCAGCCTTTGTGAGGACTCCCTTGTATACCACCACTGAATGGGCCAGAAAAAGCAAACTTCATCTTCTTTAAGCAAAACACCTTCTTCTTCCCTGCTGAAGGAAGAGCTACTTTCCATGAAATTTAGTGAACGTTTGGGATTTCTGGACCCCAGATTCAGTGTAGCAGCAAGGTATGTGTACTGCCTTAAAACCTTGGCACGGTAAGGGCTAATTTCCAGGTGGTTCATTATACTTCTAAAAGTGCTCCGGAATAGTGGACATGCTTCTGCTCTGCATGTGTCCTGTGGGCACCTCTTCAAGAACAAATAGTTCCTTCAGGACTTGCAGCCAAAACTTCCCCTTTTCTTTCTGATGGGCAGAAAGTTGCTTCATTCTTCCTACACAAGGGTGACTAATTTAGTATGGTTTTGATGGGCAGCTTTCAGGTACTCTACATTACAAGTACTGATGTTTTAAGATGTTTATCTCCAGCACTCCAGTTAAATTGGGTTTACTCCATGTCCCATCTTCAAATAAGCTAGATACTGGGGTAAATGAGTGGGGATACTGGCCCAGAGCTGCCCCATGAGGTCCCTTTAAGGGCCGTCTGCTGTCAGAGCAGGCTGGCTCCCTGCCAGGTTAGAAACTGGAGCAGAAGGCATTGGAAATCCCTTGAAAACTGTCATTTTTTGAACTGCCAAGAACTGTGATGCTAATCACGGAAAACACAGGAGATGTACTGGATTCTTTACATGAGGCGGGTCTCCAGGGTTGAAATTTATTTTAAGCTTGTGCTTATTTTTAGAGAGTTTCTTGCTGTTGTTGTCAAACCTATGCTAAAGCAATTATTGCCTGTGAGGGTCACCAGGAGTTCAGTATTGCTGAAAAACTTACAGCAGGGCTGTGAATGGCCTGAACAGCTCTGCAGAGCAGCCTGCACAGACTCTGCCGCTTAAAGAAACAGAGCAGCTCCCTTCTGGCTTCCCCGCCTTCCTCCTTTTATTTTTATTTTTTTAAATAAGAAGCAGGTTTGAACCCTTTTCTTTAATTGCATCAAGCCATACTGCCAGAAAAATCCCTCCCCGCTCCAAGCAGCCAGTTCCCTCCCCAAATGCAAACCCTGGCCTGTACTAGCGTGGCAGCTCCATCCTCCTTTTGCCTGGCCCCTCAGGGGTATTGAACAACCCATCATTAGGTTTCAGAGCAGCCCACTGAGACAAGATCTATTTTGACATATGGTCTAAAACAGACGAACCAAGATACAGACAAGAAGAAGTTACGACAAATGAAAGCCAAACCAGGAAACAAACATAGCCATCTAAGGGAACCCCTCAAACAGGCTTTCCCCCCTCGACCAGCTGCCAGCCTCCCAACCGCTCCTTTTCTGTCCGGCCAAAGCAGTGGGCTTGGAGTTGAGCTGCTCCAGTGCACGTGTTACTGCTGTGTGAAAGCAAGCGCCATCCCAGTGAAGGTCTGCTGCCTCCATGCAGCTTCATTTCAATCTTCACATCTTTTAACTGATACACAAACTCTTTTCTTAAATAACATCATTTTTACATTTAGACAAGTTAAGAGACTAAGTTCTCTACTCAGTCCCTTGGCTGGGGAATTACTGAGTAATGCAAGGCAGCTGTTCCTGCATTTGAAAGCTCTAATACGAAGAACTTGCATAGAAAAAGAAGCCCGCACTAGGGAGAAAGAGTGGGACAGGAACAGCAGGGATCCTGGGCTGGTTGCTCAAAGGAAAGATGAGGATTTTATGAAGCTGCGTCAGAGCACTATAGCCATCCTTTCCACCACAGAAGGAGGCAACCTAGGTAAGTGCTATATTCCATGTGAAAGCCATATTCATTGCATTTCTCCCTGCTATAAAAGAGTGGAATACATGTGGAGCTAGAGCTGTCCCAAAATGCGTTATATTTTGACAGTTATGCTCCAGAGAAAAGTAGGATGGATGTAGCTGGTTTTTTGGGGAGGAAGGAAAGATTTAAAAAAACAACGAAATTCAGAGAACTGTTGCCTTTCCTTACTTACCTCATGCACTTTTTGAAGCAGACCAGCTGTGAATTTGCACACTTGCTGAGAAGCTAAACTCCTTCATTTATAGCAGCTGCAGGTGGAGGGCTACTTTACATATGTGTGTGTATTTTTATGTATGTGCATGCATACAACAGCATCACATTTTCACTTTTATATCTGTGTGTGTATATATACACCAGAAATGAAAGCCTGATGATGCTTTGTGCATTGACAAGCATCCACAGGTGTTAAGGCAGCTGATTTTATGGGATACCTGCACACACACACACACAAACTTTGAGGACTGTTTTCATTATATCCAACCGGGAGGGTTTTTAATAACAGGGCTCAAGAAGTTGCAAGAGAGATTTATTTTCAACTTCTGTGTCATTCCTGAAAAATACCTGCTCGCAGACAAACCTGTTTATTAACTCAGAGTCGTGATTATAGGCAATCCTCAGGACAAACCTGTTAAGCAATACAGAAATGCCGCAATTTTCATCACAAACAGATTTTATTAGGTACTGTGGAACTGTAGAAGAGCAGGTACAGGCCTGATCCTGCACCCAGTGGAGTCAAAGGTTTTGCCGCTAATCTCAAAACTGCAGGCGAGCTCTGGTAGCGCTAATGCTAGTCAGGCACAATAGTTTTATTTGGTAACATAGAATAGAAACAAATCAGAATTCTGAGACCAGCTTTTGGTGGAAATATATTTTCTTCTCTTATCATCATTCTCATATTTAATAATTAGAAGTATGTGTGCTAGGTAAGCACAGCAGGATCAAAATAATTTCCTGATGGAGAGAGGTGAGGGTGCTGTCAGCATAAATAATTATCATGAACTTCAACTTCAAGCAATCAAAGTTCATCGTATTGAAGGAACCCCATTGCTCAGATTTTTCTTAATTTGATCTAGCACAGTCAATTCCTTAGGGAAAGAGAGACTACAAAAAAATCAATACAGCATTGCAAGGGGAGCCGAGGTGTCTTGGTCGTGTCCACCAGAGGAAGTGGAACCACCTGAAGGAGGGGAGTTTGTCTCGGTCCCACTGAGACACAAAGGCCGTAAAGCTTGTGAACTGGCCAGAAGCCCTCGAATCGCTTGGACCAGATGACGAGTTTCAAAGGCAACTCAGCTGGTAAATCAGGTAAATCACACTCAAAGCAGCATTTCTTCTAAAGCTCCACTGGGATGATACGAAGCTCCTCTTTCAGGTTTCCTTGTTTCCCAGTTCTTAGCCAGGCCGTTTGCGTGATGGCATCTGCTCTGCCGGGACGATGCTTTTCCACCGCTCGCTGCGTGCAGCTGGCAGGCTGCTGGGGCGATCGCTGCTGCCTCGCCTCGGGTTTAACTTCTTCTGTCTTCAGAGAGGCAGAGAGTGACGCAGGTTTCAGTGCACCTTCTGTTCCCTTTCTGTTTATAGTTCTGCAAGTCAAAATATGCTGCTGGTTTCAATTCATTTTTTTTTTAAATTCTCCACTCATCACTTTCTTCAGTGGAGATAGTGAAATACTAGGCATTAAAAGGGAAAGAGCCTGAATTTGTGGGCAAAACTAGAATCAAAATCTAAACCACTAGATTGAGCTTTAATATTCATAACATTTAGACTTCCTTAACTCTACTGCCTGGACCTCTATAAGAACCCCTTCCCCAATTTAGCCTCTTTTTCTACCCTATATATCTTGCACTATGAGCTTCTGCTACACTACCTGTTGCAACTGTTATTAGAGGGCACTAGAAATTTGAAATAATTGGCACAGATTTTTTTGTTAGAACTCTTCATCTCTCATGACTTAAAAATTATCCTCTGTCACACTGTAGTTATTCTTTTAACCAACATACATATTGAAATATTTCTAAACAAAAGAACAGCTTGTGGTAAGCAAAATATTTTTTACCTCATATTTTGATCATAGGGCTGTGGAAAAAAATTAACTAAAAAACAAAACAACAGGAAAATTAATAAAGTCAAGGCCATTTATAAAGTAAAATGCCTTTTCATTTGAAAGCTCTCTCTACCTGCCCACTTAGAGAAGTGGGGATCACACATTGGGCTTCAAGGATCGTAGTTTTCCACCAAAAAGACAATGAAAGATGCTTCTTCTGAAGTGTGCCTCAGATAACTAAATTAATTTTGTATCAGAGTTATTGCAAATTACACAAATAAGGATTTTGCAAAAAGATTCCATGATATTTCACTTTCTCATTGCTGTTGAATATTGGGGAAACTTGACCTAATTCAGAGCAGGAATAACAACTCCTACTCTTTCAAGTGGGCTTCAGTGGACAAAAGATGCCTTGCTCCTACTCCTCAGAGGTAAAAAAATCAAGCAGGCTTTCATATTGCTGTAGCCTTTCCCCTACAGCAGGTTCAGAGTGCAGGCTTAAATCTGCAAAGGGAGGATTCCCAGCTTTCCCTTGCCTTTTCAAAATAAATGAACAAAACTTTTAGCTTGCTCATACCGAGCAGCTACCTTTTTGTGCCGCAGAAGATGGCTTTTGACTGACTGACACGGCAGGTGCTGCAGGAGCCAAGACAATTCTGCATTTCAACTGATTGTTGTCACTACCAAAGCCTATTATCTAGGGTAATAAAGTTTAAGATTAAGGGGATTCTGCATGTTTGTGTTATTCTCCACAAAGCTTTTCTTCTAATAGACCAGCTGCTTTATTACACTTCACCCACCCCTTCTCATTGTATAGAGAAGCCACATGTACAAATGGGAACGCACTGAGGCAGACCTTGGTTACCAGCTGGGAATATCGTATCGCCCTCAGCCTCCATCTGGGAATATTAAGTTACCAGCAGTTGCCAGCTGGGAACATCGCATCTTCCACCTTGCCCAGCAAAACACATTGCGTTATCATTGGGCTCCTGTCACGACCATAACCCAGTTGTGTTCCCACTCTTCTTCGCGACTTGGGTGATCCATGTGCAACTGCTCTGCTGGCCCACAGTGACCATGTCTGCTTTGTACTAGAGATGCAAGTATTCAGATGAAAAAGCTTCCTCATTCTGTTCTCTGGCATATGCCCTTGGAAAAGAATGTTAAACATCTGTAGCAGAAAGTACTCAAATGAAACTGCCAACCATTCATCACTCAGAGAATTTATAGATGTCTTTCCCTCAAGTCTTAAACCTTGCATTCATTGAAGGCCACAACATGGAGATACTATTGCCACATATCTTATACCAAACAGAATCAACTAACCTTGGGTCAGGGGATGTGGGGGTAGAGAGATACTCTGTGTTGTGCTCAATCCCCCCCCCCCCACACTTTTTTTTT
>VZTL01010145.1:12142-24088 GCA_013400535.1 Scopus umbretta
CCTTTATTTTCTTCTTTAGATATATCCTAGATGCATTTTAGGAAATAGGATCTGCCAGTGTAACATCCTGCCTTCCTTACAGCATATGTGGGAACATAAAATAACATTAGCATTTCACTGCAGATCCAAAGATCTTGGAGTGTTTCAGAGGGACAGAAGCAGACTGGAGGAATGCACCAACAGGAACCTTACAAAATTCAGCAAGGACAAATGCAGAGTCCTACACTTTGGAGGGACTAACCCCGTGATACAGTACTGGGGAGCAGCTACGCTGAAAAAAAGTGGTGGGTCATGGGAGGCAGTGAGCTGAACATGAGCCAGCAGTGTGCCACGGCAGCAAAGGTGGCCAACAGCATTGGGGCTGTATTAGAAAGAGCACAGCCAGTAGATTAAGTGATTAGACCCCTGTCCTCAGCACTTGTTAGGCCACATCTGTAATATCACATCCTGTTCTGGGTCCTCCAATGTAAGGAAGATGAAGAAACTATGAACTATGGAAATTATTTTATCTGGCTTCTTTATTACCATCCGATTCTACATAGGAGTATCCTTAACAGCCCCCTGATAATGCAATGGAGGAGAGTGCAATAACACGTCAACCGCAAAGTCCCTGTCGTTTATTCAAGGCACTCAGGTCTTATGATACCTTATAGCTCCAAAATGCAGACTTGGGCTGAAGGTTTTGGTCTTTGGGGATGGCATTACCTTCAAATAGCAGATAAGACTACCCCTAACTTAGAAACTGAGTCATCTTTGGGATTGACATAGCAAAGCCAGAATAAACTGTCTTGAAGTTTGAGAACAGCTTCAAATACCACCTATTTCCATCCCTGATTCAGACACACTGTCTTCATATTGGCTCAAGAAAACAAGCACATCGAAGATAAATGTACTTTAGGGAACAGGTGGGAGGAAGAGAAGAAGAGCAATGGTGAGATAATTCTCATATTTCTTTGTGGCATATTAATATTTCCTTGGCCACAAAACATAGATCACAGGTGTCCTAAACTCCAGAAAAAGGTAGGTCTTTGTTGCAAGGTGCATAATACTTGTAAGAGCTGGGAGCCCTGCAGGTATCTTTAGCAGGTACCAAAAATTTATTGGGAAAACAGGAAGAAAGAGTGGCAATTGGGAGCCAAAACCATCTGAATGGACGGGAGGACTTGGGCTCTTCTCCTGTTCTGGGACATCTGCAACAGTAATACACGCTAACAAATGTAGGCAATAATGTGCATCACTGCACAAAGACCAGGTGAGAATTAACCAAATATCAACAAAAAAAGCCAAAAGAATACAAAACAGGAGATTTTCCCTTCGGTAATTCACTTTTGGGAAAGTTCTAGCTGGTCTGACTAGAAATTGAGCTCAGAGCACAGAATGTACATACACTAGAGTGACAATACCACAGTTCAGACTCCTGTAAGCTGCTTTATCATAAGGCAACAGCACTTAATTTAGCTCTTAATAAAAAGTGTCAGAAGATTAAGACCAAGCTGAAGATTTCTACTGCCATCCTGGGATTTAGAGGTTATGCTGAAATCATTAATACAACCACTATTTGAACTCTTTTGATCACCAAGTATTAAATTCATCCATAAATACATAAATCCTAGGAAGCAGGAAAGCAGAGCTACCCAGCACCGACGGTCTTTAGTCACTTGCTTTTCTCATCATTGCCTATGGTTGTAATGTCTTTCAATCATCTCCTGAACTGCATAAAGAACCAATACTACAGTCCCTCCCCATGAAATGCCATCCTAAATTCTCTTAGAAGGTCCATTTTCTTATTTCAGACTCCCTCAGAGCATGCATTAAAATCCCAGGTGGCTTAGTTCCCTTTCCAGGGCTCCCAGGCATGCTTTGTGCCACCCTGAGTGCAGAGAAGCAGGCTTGACTTTGCCGCCTGCTCTTTGTAGCCAGCAGATACTTAGGTACGTTTAAACGATGCTGATGAGTCTAGATACATTTGCACTACCCCCAGTCGTGATAGCCCAGCTGAGCCAACGCAGTGTTCTGAAAGGGGGTGAGACAAATTTCATGGGTCAATATAGGAATGTTCCTTCTCATTCTCCTGGGGGCTTCAGGTACATCATACATTCCTGCACTGAAAACCTGGCTCCATGTTAGGGGAGGCTGCAAGATGGGGTGCTGCCATCCCTCCTTCCTATCCGCATGGGCAGGAGACAGAGGTCTGGTTCAAACACAGGACAGGGCAGCACCCACTCTACTCAGGGTTTGGTGAGTATCAGTCCTTTTTCATGGTGTTATCCTACTAGTGTGTACGGCTTTTGGATTTATCCCTGAAGATGTTCTGTATTTTATTACGATGTTGACTCCACAACTATGAGTACTCATTTGCTGGCAGAGCTGACTTAAAAGAGGTGTTCTGGCTTGCACATGCCACTGTAGTAAGTCCAGTTGTAGGTCCAACCACTTTATCCCTGGGCTGCGGTGATAATGAAGAAAGGCTTTTCTTTTTTTTTAAAAAAATAAATAAGTGACTAATACAAAACCCACCCTCTAAAGCCAGAAGACCTCAAACCACTTATTAAAACAAAGTCTACATCGGAAGTGGTTGAGTAAGCGCAGCAGTTGGGGAGCTCTAATAGCAAATTTTTTTGTTGTTATTTTAGAAGTTCTTAACAAACATTTCTAAATCAGACAAAGGATTATGCTAATGAGCCTGCTGAGTTGACACTGCCTTTCCACAGCCGCAGCTTTTAAGACAATGGCCATATTTTCTTCTAAAAACAACTCAGTCATTAGAAGAAAGACCTCCAGAACACATGGATTCTCACAGAGAAACAATTCCTCTAATTGTATTTTCTACTCCACTTTAGGGAGCATTTGGATAAAACTGTCACTCCACAATATTATGCCATTGTTTCATATTCTTTCTTTTCACATCCTTTTCTACCCTTAAAATGGAGCTTTGTATGAAACCTCTACTTACTATTGCAGAAAACTGTTGGTTTGGGTTTTTTTAAGCACCCCTGACAGCTCAGGTTAGATTACGGAATCTCTTAGGAAGTGAAATGGTCTTAGTAATGCTTTTGACTTTCATTACTCAGCCAGATTGTGGAGTCTATCAATTATACCCACATTGACACACTGGTGAATTAATTGGCGCGTTTGACAAGGACAGCTATTACCCCGTGTTGTTCTGACAGCTGGGTTTGATATCAGAAATTTGTCAACCTTCCCCTTCACGTGAGCTGCTGGAGGAACAGTTGAGCAGATCAGGCGAGGACACCGAGATTTTTTTCCCTCTACAATCTCAACATCTGGTGATAACCTAAACCCTAAATAAAATCATGGACATTCATAATATCAATAAGCAAACAGCATGCCAGACCTGTGCTAGAAAACAATCTCCTGTCTGGGCTGACAAAGTGTTCAAGGAGTCAGAAAACTAATTTATTATTAGAAAAGTTAGCACCTTTCAGTAATGACTTTCTATGTGTCCTTCAAGTGCCAGTTATTCTTATTGGGTGGAAGTATTTTAAGTTTATCTGAGTTTGGGGACTGGCGGTTACAAGACAGCTGATAACTTAAACCTCACCTCGCTCAAGATCAGGGGCAAGATTTGAGTTACAGTTGGATGTAAATAGTTCTGGGCACAGAGCACCTTGCTGGGGACCTGTGCTGCTTGCTGGCTACCGCTGCCCCATTTGGAGACAATTCCTACTAGTTTCTCATTTTCTTTCTTTTCAGTGGCTGCTCATGAGAGCTTCTCCCTTGCCTTTTAAGACCAGATTAGAGAATTACTCACAATTTTAACAAAGAAAACAACATGCAGGCATGCTCCCCCCTGGAGCTGGCAGAGACTTTCTGGCCTCACAGCCTTAGTCTTAGTGCTCCCTCCTCCAGAGGGAAACACCTCAGCTGGTCCCCAGCTCAATGAGAGATCATCCCTTTCTTGGTGAAGAGCGAAAGCCGAGCCTTGGCTTTGCCCCCTCTGCACCCCCCCGACGGGCACAGAGAGGAAGAGATGCCCTCGCAGCCAGCAGTCCCCCTCTGAGCCTGACCAGAGAGCAATGAAAACAGACTTATTCTCGCAGCCTAAAGCTGCTTAGGAATGAACCCTCAGACATGTAACTACATTAGGTTTAGAATTTAGCACCAGTCATGCTCAAAAGTTAATTTGTAAACAATTAGCATATGCTAAAGCTATTAGAGAATCAAGACTCACAGCAGCTCTGTAAAATGGAAAAAAAAAGAGCTCCAAATTTCCTAATTCTCCAGCTACTTTGCTTTCCTAAGGCCACGTAGCAAATTGCAGGTGTACCAGGGAGAGAACCAGATGTTTTGGGGCAGTCCTTCAGCCACAAAGGAAAGTGTTTTTTTTTCTTGAAATAGAATGATATTTTCCTTTTTTTCATAATAATCTCAAGAACAGGTTATTGGCATTCGTTACCCTAAGAATGCAGACATGGACAGGCTTTCAGCTGGGCTCTGGAAGGGAGTAAATCCACAAGGAGACTGGTCTGTCTAGCTGGTGGCACCATGAGAGCAGAGTCCAAGCCTGACAGCTGGCCTCTCTGAGCAGCACTTGGGACTTCACTGGTCCCACATTTTGGAATACAGCATGCTCATGGAGAGCTGCCTAGAACCTCCTGATCACTATAAATCATTTCTTCTAAAACTGTGGTTCCCTTCCTTGAGAAAACACAATGAAGAAAAGCTGCTCCCCTCCACCCATTAGCCAGTAATCACTGGGTTAATTGTGGATCGTGATAGGATTTCTGCGCAAGCTAGGTACAGAAGCGCACAGCACTCCGAAGATTTCAGCAGACTCTGGCTATGCCAAGAGCATTTAGAAAGATTTATTGGGAGGCACTTAAACACCTAAGGAATTAAAGCGCAGTGGCTAGGTGGCAACATAGCGGGAGGACGGAGGTCTTGTTACTTCCTAGGCAGTTAGATGGTTAGGGGCTTTTTTACACTTTCCCACCCTTTCCACACTAAGAAGCCTTTAAATCTGTGTTTCTTGATATTACCCTTGCTGCTCAGAAGACCAAAAATGACTTAATTTTTAAATATTGTCAAGACCATGGTGTGGTGAAGCACTGCTAGCCTGGATAGTGTTTGGCTAAAAGCTTCAAAACGTTGAATGTCCATATTATCATTAGATCTGGAAATCACCGGTCTTTAAAAAGATAATAATGCAGCCAGGTTTTTATTTATATCTTACTAGTTTTGAAAGTAAGTGGTATAAAGATTCAATCAGCCAAAGCTTGGTGAAAAGATACATAGGAATTGCTATTACAGTGTTTATGACTGTTGAGGGGAAGTAGCAGTAACCAGCTCATTGATTTTCCTTGACCAGGTCACATGTTGGTGGATGGCAAATTCATTTCATCCGATGCACAGACACGTGGTTAACACCAAACTTCTTTAGCAGCTAGTCCAAGAAAAGTAAAGTTAAAAAAGTAAAGGTCTTGTTATAACACATTAAAAGAAACTAGCAGAAGGCAATCTGGCAGGCTCAGTCCCACAGATTCTCGTAGGAAAAATTTGCCTCATGAAAGTCAGTTGTTCCACTTACAGGACCGGGGGCTGCTGGCGTGTGCAAGAGTTTCCAAAGCTCACCTGTGGGGCTGCTTGCTTTCCACTGCAACAAGCGCTGTCATACATGCCTGCCTCGGCCTCGTACCATAAAAAATGGACTCCTGGATGGTTTCTTGTTCTGCCTCTCATCCCAGAAAAACCTAAGATGGGGGAAGAATGCAAGGGAAGCACCTTGCTTATTCCTTCCACATCTGGCTGCAAAGCTTGGTAAGTGATAAATTGTTTGCAAAGGGCTGGAAATGTGCAATGGACAAACATATCCAAATTTCTGCAAGTTTAGTGATATCACCTCTGAATTAAATGGTTGACCTAAAAAGATGATTCAATCAGCAAGCAGAAAAAGTTGCGAAAATTAAATGCAGTTTAATGGTGAAACATTTCCGTTTTTGAGGCACTACATTAAATTATGCACCTGTACATCAAACTAACTTTCAAGTCAAAGTGACCTTTGGTTAAAATATATTGAAATAATCTTATTTAATGAAATATTTGTTAGGGGAAACAACAAAAACCAACATGACATACGTAGATTTTGCCATTTCAGATGCTTGTCTTACTAAATTAAAATATGCAGGCTTGAAAGTGTTCATTAGCAGCAAAAGAAGCACAGGGATACATAGTTAGTGTGATCACACAGAAGTGTTAAATTACCTGAGCCAGAACTGCAGTAGTAGATTTCTTTTAGAAAAAGGATGGTCAAGTAGACATAGGCAGTAAGATTACCTTTAAAATGTTTTACTGTAGACCTAAAATAGCTACCCAGCTTTAAAAAAAAAAAGAGAAGGGGGTGGGGGGGAGAGAGAGAGAGAACATAATTTCAAAATCCTTAGCTTATTTTTAATTTATAGTCCTTGGAAAAAAAATAAGTGGATAGCCCAATCATTTATATGCCTGGGCAAAAGCAATACATCTATATAAAAGTACAGTGATATATTTCTGTTGCTAGTTTAATGTGCTGCTCTGTGCCCTGCGTGTTCTGATTCATTGGAGAGCAGCAATCATGTCGACAGGAGCTGTTCTTCAGTTCCCATCAGCGACAACTAAAGGCCAATTCAAGGTTGTGGTGGGGTCATGAATCTAACATAGTCACTGATAGAACAATTTCCCTTCCGCATGACACCGTTGGTGGGACACAGAGGGAATATATGGCAAGGACTGCTGCAGGTATGTCTTGTTATTCCCATCCCTCCTCTCCCTCCATCCCCCCTCCTTTTTATTTTTAATTTTTGGTGATGGTCTGTGCTGTTAACAAGGAGCCTCTGAGGAATACAGAATCAGTCAGTGGAAAATAAAAAGAGGGGAAACTTCTAAGCCTTTAAGAAACCAGCATACTCCTGGCCTCTGTGCAGGGCAACTCAGCAACATCAGCTCAACTTGAAAGCTGGATCCACCCAAAGACAATACGAGCCGTACATCCCTGCCAGTCTTATAAATGAGAAAGATGCTGGACCAAACTCCACAGTGATTTCACCTCTGGTCCAGAACCCTTTGAATTAAATAAAGAGGCATTTTTGTCTGGACATAACCCCACCAGAGTCACTATCCTTCTGCAGTATGAAAATCAAACTGGAATTTTTCCTGACAGTGCAATTCTTTTCACACACTGAAGCCCGTAGTGATCCTTCCAGGGGACTTGGCACAAGCTTTGAACAAGTCACAAAAAAAAGAGCCAACTCCTGCTATTGTTTCTGCCCTACATGTCCCAAGGAGAACATATTTGGGACCAGATGAGTAATATTTCATTCTCATGCCACTATTAGTCATCACAAGACTGTACAGTTAATATGGTATGGCTTAGCCCTGCAAATTCTTACCACTGGGCGTGGGGCTGATGTTGAGGAGCAACTGCATTGCAGCTGATAGAAATACCTAATGCAGTAAGCTTTACAATTTAAAAAATTACTTCCAGTACCTCAAGTCTGCAGACTGTGCTGTTTTCTGCTTTCCCTATTAGAAGAAGCAGACCTGTAAAATGTGGATTTGCAGATTTTGTTAGAAAGAGACCACATAGCACTACAGTTCATTTGCAGTTAATGTTTAAATGATGCTAGAAAGATCTGCAGACCACTGGTTCAAAATCTAAAATAATCAGCTACAGCAAGGTGCACGGTCATACTCGATGTATTTCACATATCTAAAAAGCTAAAAGCCTAGGTCATATCTGCAGTGCATAAGGATAGGTCCAAGCTTTTCTTACAACCAAATTTTCCTCCATTGTGCATTATGCTCATTCACACCCAGAGCAAGGCCACACTGCAGAGGGCTCTGAAAAGGCTGTAAGTGAACTTGACCTCATTGAGGCTCAAGTCCTCCTTCAATGGACTGAACACAGAAGGGCTGGACGAATGATGACCCTTCCTATTTCCATGGATGCTGTTTGACAGGGGCATGGGGGCTCAGCCAGCCTGCGGGGTTGAGCCTGCTTGCTGGTTCAGTCTTCCCCTTCTGATACCAGGTGCACCAGGTGCAACTCAGCGAAGATGGGGAGAGGGAGTTGCGGCAGTATCAGAAAGCAGGGAGAGCCCTGAGAGGAGCTCTGCTCTCTTGAGGGATATCTGCAGCTTTCTAGTGAATGTCCTTCAAAAGAAGTTCTGTCCTCCCTTTAAAATAAGGGGGTTCCCTCCTTGGTTTATGCAGCTTCAAAGCTAGATGAGACCCAGTCTGCCATTTCCCTTTGATCCCCCCAACAATTTCAATGATAGTTTACATGGAAATACCAACAGGCCCCATTTTAGGTATCTAAACAAAATTTAGGTCCTCTCCTCATCTCTACTGCTGTGGCCTTTAAGACTTTTAGGCCATCAGCATTTCACAGCTCAGCATTAGGAAACTTAAATGTACTTTGGCTTGCACGTTGGTATCAGGATCCCTCGTGCAAGGAACAGGGGGGTTTTGTGTGAGTTGTACAATAGACCCAGCACAGCCTCAAGCCCCACTGAGGCCTCAGTTCGCCAAGTAGTGTTATAGCATGATTAGCATCGTGACTAGGACCTCAGTGGAGGCTGAAACAAAGGATCTTGCTCTGAGCTCTCTCAAACTGGTAGGCAAAGGCATGGGGGGAGTTCACCTGCTCTTTTGCAATGGTTTCACGGGCATCGCTAGTACATGTGCTCACACACACTGATACTAAACCACAGACTGTAAATGAGATAAATTGTCCCGTTTTCAGTGCTAATGATTCTTCAGCAACACGCAAAGCAGCTTTGCCTCTGCCTGGATTTGGATGGGTCCGTGAAACTCCGGATAACCTTCTCAGTCCCAGAGATGGTCCTTCTCAGGCTGAGATGCATTGGCAAAGTGAAGCCTGAAAAGTGATAGTGGGTCTGTGTGCATGCTGGGGTATAATATAAGGCTTTAGAGTCCAGCGTTGTCCCACAGTTACCAGCTGCAAATACTAAAATCACAGTGTTTCTGGGAAACCAAATTAACAAAAAGCTGAAATCTAAAAATACGGCTGTAATTTACAATTCCCTGTAATAGAATTTTTTTCCTGCACTTCTTACAATTGAAGATATTTATAGATAGTGTAAAAAAAGGGACTGGAAATTTGTATTTCTGAATAATAAGGAAGAGCTGTAAATGGAAAGAAGAGAGGTTGTGCAACATTCCTGCTGAAATGCAGGCTTCCCCAACAACATCCCATGAAGGCTGTTAACCCTTACCTGCTAGCTCTTGACTCTGGCTCCAGCTCTGTCAGCTGTGTGCAGCTGTGTTTAAGCATGTGATGTTTTTTGGTTTTTTTTTTTACTCTTGTTTATGCTGTTGTAGTTGCTCCTAATCAAACTGGCTGCAGATAAGATCACAGCATGCATTTGAACTCAAAGGTGAAAGCACACGTCTTTATCCTCTTATTGACCAACTTCGATATGTGTGCGGGCATCTGTCACAGCACAGGTGAAGAAAATGGAGGGTCTAAAATCTCTTGTCCTCAGGCATTACAGCTCCACTCAGTTTTTAGCCTTTCTTTGGACAGAATCTTTTGCCATATTGATTTCACTTGCATTAAAAATTCTTCTCTGGAAATGAAAGACTTGGATCTGTCTCATTATTTTAGATCTGAGCTGGCAACTGAGTTAATATTAAAATGACATACACACGCAAATCACATTTCCTATGTTACAAATAACTGGAGCAAAGCGAATGTACCAACATTAATAATTTACCTTATGAGCTTAGCTCCTTTTTCTTTTTCTGGAACTTCCACAAGCAGATTGCAACTTCCTCCAATTTATTCATTATTCAAATTCAGTCAACAATTTAAAATAAAATGTTTACCTGCCAGACAGCTTGCATTTTGCTTCCATTTTCACTACTCAGTATTTGTAACAGTGTTAGTCACAATCGTGTAATTAAATCACATAATTTCTGGTCCTCAGCTAAATCAAAATGTAATACTTCTGGGAAAAAATACTGCCCATGTGTCGATAAAAATCACGTTTCTACAAATAGTCTTGTCTATGTCTGAATTTCATCTGCATTCATTCAGACTAACAACTCAACTGCTTGGATGTTTAGCAAATGATCATTAAAACAGGCAAAGCAGCTTTATTTCCTTGCTTGTCTGTAAAGAAAGAAAATACAATTTTCTTTCCTTTAGCAATCTTTAATCTATTCTGCTCGACAGTTCTTCCCCTTCCCCCTGGTTCTGGAGGTGCCATTAACAAATAAAAGGCTACTGACAATAGGTGTCTTTTAGCTAGCTTTTATTCACTTCCTAGAAGCAGCCTTTGGTTTCTGCAGATCCATGGACCACAAGTGGAAACCAATATTAAACCAAAGAAACCTCGATTATCAGAAGCAGAACAATGAATCTTCTTTCACGCTTCCCCCAATTCTTGTTTTGTTTTCATTTTTCTTACCGAGGATAAGTTTTTTCATCCCTTTTTAGTTACTTTTATTGTTAATTTTGAAGCATATTCCTCATTTATTGGGGGCTAACAAGACATGAAACCTGCACGTAGAAGCTTAAAAGGCACCAAACAGAGCACTGCCACTTCTCCCTATTTAATTTTCAGCTAAGCATTCAGGTGCTCCTCGCACGTTCAGAAATCTCCACCATCGTGGTAGAATGAAATTTCTTTCCATTACAACTGGAAAGAGAGCTTCCCACCAGCCCTAAGTCCTTGCCACATACTGCAAATCCAACCAGGAGACTGCATCTGGTCAGACATCATCCCCTTGTGTGAACAGCGTTATTTCGTCAAGCCCCATGGGCTGCGTGGTTCTTGGGAGGTGAGCCACCCAGGTGGCTCTTGATTACTGGCCTGAATATCTGTACTTTCAAATGAGAATAGAAATAAACATACCAAGATGAAAAAAGTCTGTCCTAGGAGACAGCATTACTAAAGCGTACTTAGGAGAGGTTTCTCTCTGCTGCTCCTCTATTATAATAGCATAACTTTCAGCTGTCTGCCACAGCGATCACTGAATGTGATCAAACTGTACACGAAACCTGTAGACTGCTCTGTTAGACACCGTAAGAACTAAACGTGCATGCCACCCAGGCAGCTGTTCCAGCAGGAGCACTGCAAGTCCTACAACGGGAGACCTACGAAAAAGTAATTATTACTTCTGGAATTAACACAGCGAATATGCAATACCAGGTGATAGCTGCATGCAAACTGCAGATGTTCCATTGCTGAAACATAAACAGCTGCTCTTCCTAAGAGCGAGATACGCCTCTGCGGCCTTACTTAGCTGCCCTGTCAATAGGGCTTGTCCACAGCGGACACCAGTTACCCTGGCCACCCCTGGTAGGAGCGGTTGGATACCTCCAAGGTCAGGCCAAGCTCAGCCAGGCTCTTCGAGCAGCTGCTGGGTCATAAGGCATATACGTGACTCAACCATGCAGGAAGACTTCATTCTGTGGAGGATTTCTGCCAACCCAGTCTTTGGTGCCACTAAATGAATGTGAAGTTTTTAACAACGGTTTGCATGTGTATGGCTCTTAGAAATGAGCAAAGGCTTTTCCAAAGCAGAGCTGAGTCACGGCAGGAATCACCCTGTTGTTGAGAGGGATGTGTGAAGGCAGCATCCGCAGCAGGTATGCCAGCTCTCGGAGGGCAGGGATCTCTTCGTCTAAATCTATTCTGCCTTCTGAACTGCAGTGCTCCCTCTGCATTTTTGGAGGAGGCAGAATAGATTTAGAAAGTGGCTGCTTATTGATTTATAGTCTTTACGCTGGACATAGCTTTTTATTAAAGAAAGCAGATACTCAATAGTGTTAACTAGTAATGGGAATTGACTTTTCACTAATTGCACAGAACCTGGCATTAATACACTTTAATAGAAAATAGGCCTGTGCACTCCAGATCAATCCAAAAGTTTTTCCTGGCTATGCTACAGACAAAGGACTCCAACAACAACAACAACAAC
>VZTL01010147.1:0-30128 GCA_013400535.1 Scopus umbretta
GGTCACAGCCTCCTTCAGGCACACACATGCTCCGGCTTGGGGTCCTCCACAGGCTACGGGTGGATATCTGCTCCACTGTTAACCTCCATGGGTTGCAGGGGGANGTCCTCCATGGGCTGCAGGTGGATATCTGCTCCACCATTAACCTCCATGGGCTGCAGGGGGACAGCCTGCCTCACCATGGCCTTCACCACAGGCTGCAGGGGAATCTTTGCTCCGGCACCTGGAGCATCTCCTCCCTCTCCTTCTTCACTGACCTGGGTGTTTGCAGAGTCGTTCCTCTCACATGTTCTCACTCCTCTCTTCTGGCTGCTGCTGCAGTTGCGCAGTATTTTTCCCACCTTCTTAAATATGTTACCCCAGAGGTGCTACCACTGTCACTGATGGGCTCGGTGCTGGCCAGCGGTGAGTCCGTCTTGGAGCCAGCTGGCATTGGTTCTGTCAGACGTAGGGGAAGCTTCTAGCAGCTTCTCACAGAAGCCACCCCTGTGGCCCCCTCACTTCCAAAACCTTGCCGTGCAAAACCAATACAGGAGGAGGGACACCTGAGGTGCCCTATGAGAAGAAACACACCTGATCACTTCGTCCACAGACTTCCATCCTGTGGGTGGGGAGGGCTGCTCCACTGGGTACGCTTGGTGGCCAGCATTACTTTTCCAGCTTGACATTGCATAGCACAAGAGTTTGGTGGCAAGGTCACATTACAACCTCAGAGAAACACTGACTCATGATAACCATCAAATGGTACAAAATGTTAGAAACCATTTGTCAGTATAGAATGGAGCAAAAGCTGGTTCTATAGTTCAAAATATTGTTTGGATTTCTGTTACATTTCATCTTAACATTGATTTTTCTTGAAACAGTAGTTTCTTCTTTGGTTTGAAATAATTGCAACAACCCTGGCACGATATTCCTCTCTGTTTTGGGTATGCGTGCTTCACACAATTTTTTTTTTAATCTGGAATTTACATTGTCGTTATATTTTCAAAGACCAACAATATTATCTACCTACTGCTTCTGTTTATCTTAATTGAAACTAGGTATTTTTTTTGCCTGTTAAGGCTAGGGTTTTATAATCTCTTGTTTTGAGGAAAAAAGCTACCATTCCTTCCCATTGGTCAGGTAATATATATCATGATCTCATGATATGAATGTCCATCACTAAGAAGGATATAGCTAATCACAAAAATAGGATCACCCAGAGAAAGTGCTTTAAAACTAAAGCTAACTAATGAAACCATGTCTTTAAAGCTAGTCAGTGAACTTTCTGATGAAACATTGATTTTCTGAGTTTTATCAATTTTTTTTCCAGCACACTTCAAGAATAGATTGTAATTATCTGTAAGGTGTTCTTTCATATGAAATCACTCTCAGAATAAGTCCTGTGGAAAATTCGTGCTTGTACCTTGTTTGTGAGCAGCTCACAGGGAGATGATATTTGGCATTTTGTACATTTTGATGGGATAGAGAGGCCATGTGATACAGTTCTGATCCCTGAATAGATCAGGCAAGCTCTCAGAATACAGCTTCTCATGCAGATATAATTATCAGCTGATAATTCCCTTTCCCTAAGTGTTCAGCCTGGGTAGACTGCAGAAATTACCTTCTATTTCAGGCTTCAAAGATAAGCTTTAATGAAAACTTCTGTTTGTGTTCTAACAAGCTTTAATACAACCTTTTGTGTGTATTCTAATGTGTTTCCATACCCTTGAGTGAAGGACACGATACCAGGGGACTGTCATGTTTATTATCTGCCTGGGAGCCACACGCTGCACTAAGAAAGGAGGAGTGCAGGCCTGGGCACGCTGAACTTCCCTGTCACCTTTCTGCTGGGGACTGAACTGCCATCGCGTGGACATTTTGCCAACTTGCACATTCCCATAAACACAAAAAACAAGAGAGACTTGGGAGCCGAACAGAAGACTAGAGAGTTGGGAACCACTAACTGGTATGAGCTACACGGTGAATTTGAAAAATGGATGGGACATAGGATTAGTCCAAATTCCTGCTCTCTTTCGCTTGTCTTTTCATAGCCATTCAGTTTGAAAACCTTCACTGCTCTCTCTCGCTTGTCTTTTCATAGCCATTTAGTTTGGAAACAGTTCCTGCTCTCTCTCTCGAGGTCCAGCATCGTATATGCTGTAAGCGAGGACAGCAAGGAGAGGGCACAGCACAGGTGTCACTTGTGCTGGGAAATGCCTTCAGCAGCACGCAGTTAGCCAGAGGGCTGGGTAATCCTGGGGCAGTCTGTATTTACCAATAAATACATTTCTAAATAAAGAGCTTTTAATTTTATTGTTAAATGTCTACATCTGTTGTGTGCTACTGATTAAGTGCAGATGGCGATTAAATTAGTACCTCTCCTGGAGAATTTACAGCCTAAAACCTCACCCCTCTCTGCCTAAAGGTCCATATGGAACTAGTGGGGGTCTGGGGCTAGCATGAGCACCTCACTTTGTCCATCTCCAGCGGAAAGGAAAACTTCAGGACTAGTTTTACTAGGCACGGCCTCCTTTCCTAGGCAGAAACGCTGTCCAGGTGGAATCAGAGGACCGACTGGTATTTAGGGATTTCGGTCTTTCTGCCTGGCTCTGGCAGCTCTGCCACACGTGAGCAATGCTACATGAAGCACTGCCGAGGCACCCATCCATGAAGACTTGAGGATTTAGCTGTGCCCGAGACATGGGGTCACTAATGCACATGCGGGGATGCAGATTTTTGTAGATGGGCTGTGAAATACCTGAACATTCTGTTTAACTGAAGGCAAGTAGCATTCATTGTGCTGGTACACAGTGTGCCTTCACCGTCCTCCATTTGATTGTCTCACATAGTTGCTATATTGTGGCAAACAACCATTTGCTTTTAATAGTATGAAAGATAAAATTCTCTGCTCCAAGGACTGGAAAATTCAGGACAGAAAATGTATATTCTCAAGCTTTCTTGTTGTATGATTGCAGCTCAGCTTACTATTGAATCTTACAAAGCCTGAGGGTTCAGACAGATACATATTTTGTGTACCTTTGAACCTGGGATACAAATGCCATGATGCCAGCAGACAGTCATCTGGCTCAGAGCAACACCAGGTGAGGAATATAACCAGATTTCAAAATATCCATTGAAGTACACCTCCCAAACCCACCTTATTCTTCTGATGGCCAAGTAAGACTATCTGATTTCCCTGGTTTTTACTATTATTATGAGAGCCAATGTGAAAAGTAGTGAGGCAGATGAACTTATTTAGAATAAGACAATGCGGATTTTTTTACCAAATATAGGAGAGACATTTAGCTTAACCTCCCTCCCCTTAAGCAGTCAGTGATTGCTTCTCTGTCACTAGTCATTTGCAATGCATGGGGAGATATTTGCTGCTGTGTGCTTATGGTGCCATTCAATCATACACCAGCTCAAAGGAAAAAAATAAAACACATAGTTTAAAGTAAACATGTGGTTATTTTTATTTTATAAAACAAATTACAATATTATAACTAATACTACAAAATATGGACTCAAATTGTGTCACCAGTACAATTTAATACACAACCCTATTTTAAACTCAGTTATTAATAAACTCAAAAGAAAAATGTTACTGCTGTTCAAAATAAGTACATAACTTTACTCAGTATATGTATCCATATATATATATATGGATATAAGGTGTAAAGCAGTAGGCCAGTTCTGCTCTTATTTGTATCAATGTAAATAATAATTAAATCCAGCCAAGCTAAAGCTAGCAAGGTCATATAGAATGTATTTAGAAACAGAAAATGACCCATTATTTTAACCAAATTATCAAGGAACAGGAAATTGGAAAGTGGCATCAAGTTAGTAACAAAAAATTGACCTTCTGTCTGGTGCTGGGGAAACCAGCTCTGCAGGCACAGAGTCCCAAGTCACAAAACCCGCTGGAGAAGACCAGAGCATCTTCACAGCTGACCCAGCAGCAGCTGCTGGGGGGCGAGGGCTGCGGCTGGGCTGGGCTGGGGGAGGACACCTCCAGCCGACCGGACTGTGTGAGATGAGAGAGCATGACAGTGTGCTGTGGCACGTCACAAAGCTGTGCCATGCAGGAAGAGGCAGATGAAAAACTGAAGTGAGATCTTCCTTCTGTGATAAAGTCTGAAGGACAATTTCCCTTCTTTCTGCTCTTCCAAAATAAAACCTTGGGTGATGCAAGATCTTCTCAACCTGCCTCTGCAAAACTGCAGATGCCCTGGAAGACCTTCACAGCTCAGGACTTTCCCCATCATCCTGTGTATAGCATTAGCTTTTGGGATCACAGATCCCAAAACGGCCCCTGCTACTTCCTCCAGAAGCTCCTTTACTCTCTAAGACGTCTTCATACTGGAAAGGTGGGCGCAGCCCAAATGGTGTTAAATCTTGGTTTAAAGAATTGGTACATGCACAGGAATGAAACACTTTGCGGTCAGCAACTCATCTGGCATCTGCCTAAAACCACAGTACACCATGCATGGTAAAAGTAAAGGGGAAAAAGTGAGCAGTCCAAATACTAGTGATATACTCACTGTGTTCAAAACCTGCTGTGAAAAAATAAAATAAAGCCGTCGTTTTTTCTCCCTATACTTTTGATCAGCTCCAAAGAGATTTTTGTTTCTGTAGCATCCAGGAAACAAATTATCAAGAGGCCTACATGGTTTTGCAATGGGAACTTCAGTCCTTTAGAAAAAAACTTGGGTTTAGATTTCACAAAGGCTTCATCTACACTAGTAAATTAAACAGAGTCATTCCTTGGTTATAAGGCTAACTGGTAGTGCCTCCTGACCTAGCTCAGGGTGATCTGGGAGGGCGCGGGTTAGCCTGGGCCACAGGCATGCTGAGGACCGCACAGGTCATTGCCCTCCAGTGCCAGGAAACATTTCCTGGTGCCCCTTCATTTACCAGGCAAAAAAATTCCTTCATTTGGGGGTACTGACAACCAAATGTGCTCCAATCTTTTCTGGGTTTGGGGCATCACGTCCTGACTTGATGAGGATAAAACCTTTTGCTGTGTGGAAGGAAGGTGCTGGACCTTGGCATCTTTCAAGGCCATCCGAGCCACCTTGCTCAACGTTGACAAGCACTGTTGTCGTGTTGTCTCCTGTCCACACCTGGCAGATGTGGACAGGAAAAATCTCAGAAAAAGTAACTGCTCATAATAAATGAGCTGACCTAAAGCCAGACCTTTTGCCACAGATTAAGCTACACTGGATACAGGAGTCAACCATACCTTTGCAAAACAAAATCTGTAGTGGGCTTAGATGTTACTTACCCAACATTGCCAAACAGAGTCCTTTGTAGTGATTTTCAGCCTGAGTTGATTGTCACCCAGCTCATATATACTGAGGTCCATAAGGACTGGAAGAAGAAAGCTGATTCTCAGTCAGTAAAATTTTCCAGCATGGAGTGGGCAAGTAATTAGCGAGTTGGTTAATAATAACGAAAACAGTCCAAGGGTTTAGTCATTGCCAACAGCTAATGCCCCTGAGGAGCAAGCTATCTGATGTCAGTGCTTGCAGCTGGCTGAACACTAGACACTTAATTTTTTTCCTTAAAAATAGCATCCCTATTTACCGCATCATTGTTAAGGAATGATTGCCGTTTCCATCGTAGCTGCTTTTCTGAGTACATTAAAACATTGCTCAAGGCAGCTCTATAGCTGCATCTGTGCCCCAGAGTGAAGTCTAGACATGAAAAACCCCAGGAAAGTCATGTGCAAGGCAGCGAGGTATTGACACACGTCAAATAGGTCTGGGGTCTTATTTGTTTAACAGAGGAAAAATTGTGAATTCTTAAAACTTAAATTTGGGGTGCAGTTGTTAGTTACCAAACAATGTCTACACGTCTTTTCATACAGAAAAATGTGTGCTTATGTCTGAAAGTATCTAAGGGGGCCAACGCATCTCACATGCCAAGCTGACTTTTTAAAGAGGTCTACTGGCATCTTTCAGAGAGGAAAGGCAGGCTTGGATATTGGTATGTTGTGACTGGTTTTCTATTCTGCACTTCTCAGTTTCTATGTTGATCATAACCAAACAGTGTTGGGCTGAGCTCACATACAGCAGGATGGATTTGTACTGGGGACACACCCCCCCATACAACCATATCAACACTAACAGGTTAAAGAAGAGGCGGGATCTGCTTGGTGCATTCCTGGAAGTGTTTTGCTGGGTCTGGGCTGTGGGCTAGTGGTGCATGAGCTGCCCCCTTGGCCATGCTGAGGCCCAACACAAAGGTGCCAACTGGTGAGAGGTGGGGGAGAGGCTGGTAGCAGAGATGAAGGCAGGAGAAACACCATGGCAGCATGTGAAGTTGGACCCTCAGGCCAGTGTCACCCACAGTGCCACCGCTGAGCTTTCTGAACTTGAGTCATGGCTTCAGTGTTATTTAATTACAGGCTGCTGTGATTAGCAATGTGCTATATGTGCCTCATGCTCTTCATACCCTGCAACCTGACACAGAGAAGCTGGGCAGAGCCCAAGCTCCCCCCATGTGGGGGATGTCCTCATGGCGTGCTCCTTCCAGGGTTCAGCACCCACAAGGGTTTTGCCAGCATTTGAGTAAGCATCCCCGCTGCAACACCCTACCTATTTCACACTCTCTCCATTGCTTTGGCAGCAAGCTCTGAAGTTTTTTCCCAGATACTTGGGGAAGGATTTGTCTATCGGATGCCTTGGAGAGAACATGGTAATTTCAATGATTTTGGCCTGAAGATAATGTCTATACCACAGACTGCAATACAGCATGGCAGTGGTCAGGCTGGCTGCTGGGTACCAGAAGCAACGTAAGTGAAAAAAACCCTGAGCTCTGCACAGAACTATTCTGCCTTGGACGCAGAGAAAAAGAGGTAGCAAGGCTGGGTCTACGCTGTTCCCTTAGAAATATGCTGGGTCCTCCAAGTGATACAGCTGTGGTAACATAAGGAAAGGAAAAATGTGTAAGGAAAAATGCAGATGTTCCACTCTCAGTCACAGAGGTGAATCAGGAGAGAGGCAATAAACCATATTGCTACTAGACCAAAGTCTGGGAGTGCCACATAACACATACAGAAGAGCAGCTGCACTCTGGTAACCAGCATTTTTCTGGGCTATTTTAAGACCTTTATCCTGAATCAGCATCCAGGTGGTAAACTGGCATGTGCAAATATAGTAGCAGGGTTTATCAGTTTATCTAAAGCTCAAGTTGCTTGACACCCTGGTATATAAATGCATTTTTAAATTAAGAAAAATGCTATCAATAAGAATCCTATTAAACAGCAGATGATGTATCAGGTATTTAAATGTACATGTACTTCTGTGCTTTGAGTAGTACAGGTTTATTATTTAAATACCGGGGAACTAAACTGACAAGTACCAGGATTTAGAGTAGATACATTTTAAGCTTGGAAGGGACCACAATGGTCAGAAATATCTTCCCAGCATCATAACAACATACTGAGCAGGCAGGCACAGACACGTGTGCTGAGCTGGTACTCACCTACTTGAATGTTTGCCCCACTCAGTGTATGCTGGGAGAAAGGATAAGAAGAGAAAAAAAACCCGTATTTTCGTCTTGCCTCTTCCTCTGTGGATAAATATTTCCCGTGTGAAGGCTGTGGCACCTACGTAACACTGGCAGCCAACACCAGGGGTGTACGGCTCTGCCATCAGCCAAGCCATGGCAAAGCTCGCTCTCACCGACGGCTGCTCCTCATGGGCTGGTTTCCATACGCCTTTAGCTGTCAGCAGACAGTGCGTGCCACTAAGTGGCTGCCAGCCAGGGGTTGGTGGCAGTCTCCCCCAGCAATATGCAAGATGTAGGTGGCCTCTGCTTATGCTCAGGAGGCTCACGTGGGCTACAGCAGGCGTAGGGTAACTAATAGTTAAATCAGATAAAGAATACTCAAGTACCTGGAAAATGATGGTGAAATTCCTGTCTAATTGGTCTATGGCAGACATCCTCAAATTATCTCCATTTAGAGTAACTTTTGTTGTGCAGGTCTTTTTTCTACCCAGAAGTTTTTAAGTATAACTATGGCAAAGATTCTCCTTAAAATCTCACAGCTAGAGCTTGTTGAAATTTGGCTAAGGAGCCAAAAGAAGCAGAAGAGGAATCTGGAAGACGAAGAAAGATTCTACCTCCACTTTCCCTTTTTAATTCCAGCTCTCTAGTCACATCAGCTCCAGAGGTGCCCAATCTTTTAACAGAATTTACAAAGGGCTCTCTTGTTCCCTGAATGTTTTGATGTGCCTGAAGAGAATTTCTGCACTTAAATAAATGCACTTGCACCTTCACTGCAATGGGAAAAGCCTAATGACATTCTGGTGCCTGATGGCATTTGTAGGTTTTCCAATGAAGTAAGAACACTATTTTGCAAAAGACACTTTATACATCTGTTCTCCCCTTTATACTTCATAAGAAGCAGGGAGACAGAGCTATTTTTCTGATCGTCTGCTTTTGTGTAATGAAGGTATTCTTCAGTATAAAAAGTATTTAATGGGTATATCAGAAAGTCCAAGAAAAGCTATTTCAAACATTCATTTAACATGTACATCAATGTTTTAGGCTTCAGAGGACACTGTCAACTTCTAATTGGGGAATTAAAATAAACATCCACAGTACGAGCATTAGATACAAAGTTTTGCTCATGAACGTTGCCGGACGCACTAGTCATTTCACATTTGTTTCTTTTTGTCTTTCTCATGTTCCTGTGTGAGCAGCAAGATAAAACCGATCTTGATTACATCAGGAAAAACTTAACTAGGCAAAATGCTATCAAACACAGAGAGACCACAAGAGAGGAGAACATGTGTCTCCAATCACCACTCAGGTGAAAAACACATTTCAGACAAAATGAGTTCTGTGGGGTTTTTAAAATCCTTTAAAAAGGGGTAAATATTACAGCATTATTACCCCAGTACATTACCTTTTGTCTAGTCATTCACACCCGTGAAAATTTAATGCAAAAACACATGGCTTCAGAACATTTGGGAAAGTGGACAAACGTACAAAGTATCTTCAGGGTTAAACTGGATAATGGTCCAGTTCATGTAAAAAAGGCCAGATCTTCTTTTTGCTTAGACTAGTGTAAACTGAAGGAATATATTCCAGGCAGTATGCTATGACTTTTTCTAACTTATCTGATTTTGCTTATACGCAGTTATCTTTGATAACCAATAGGTTTATACCAATATAAAGCATTACAGAAGAATCATTTTCTTTTAAACTAGTGCATGGAAAGTTAAAAACAAATTCTACTTTTGTGTTCTGCAAAGAAAGGCACAGATTTATGCATATGCAGAAACTACCACTCAGAGCTGCAGGTGACAAAGCAAGCCAAACAACACGAACACTTCCATAACCAAGAGCGAAACGTCATCATTTGGGAATTTAGTTTTTGGCAAAACACCGTGAAGCATGGCTGAGGAATGTTGCATTTTGAAAGGTGAAAGGAAAACAGGGTGCATCTTTTTTCTAATCTATAATGGATGATGTGTGGGGTCTTCTTCATTAAAAAAACGCCAAATGCAGTCCCTGCCCACAACATACTCAAGTCACTGCTTAATTTTACTTTTTCTTTCCATCAAGGCAAATGGATGGCGATGAACACGAAGAAAACAGCAAGATTACTTCGAATGGATGCAGCATCCTCAAGGCAGAGCACACCCTCCTCAATACTGACGCTGGTTTAGAAGGTCGGGCAGGAAGGGAACGTGCTCTGAATCCCTCCAGCTCCTCCATCACCAGTCTGCCACCTCCTCCCGGCTGCACACCACGCCTGCATCCTCCTCGTGGGAGCAGTTGTGCGTGCCAACATCAGCGTGATCACACTCCAGCAGCGTCTTCTCCTGCCCAGAACACTGGACGTCATCCAGGAGAATGCGAAGGGAGGTCCCTTCCCCAAATTCTGCCTTCTTGCTGGCCCGCACCACGTAGGGGAAGCCCAGCTGGCGGCACACCACAGTGGCAGCGGGCAAGCTCCAGCCGTCGTCGCACACCGTGCCCCACTCGCCATCAATGTAAACCTCCACCCGGCCCCAGCTCCGGCTGCGGCCCCGCTGCTCCATCAGCCGCACGGCACCATTGCGCAGCAGCGGGGCCGTGCCGGGGGGTTTCTTCTTCCTGCGCTGCCCCCTCCTCTCTCCTCCCTTCCTGGGCTTGGGGGCCCTGCCGCTCGGCGCTGGGGTGGTGGGCGTCCTGCTTTGGTTCCCCGCCGGCGGCGGGGCTTGGCCCTCCCAGGCCACGGCTGGCGCGCGGGGGATTTCGGGGTCTGGCCTCCCTCCCCATGGGGCCTCGGTCGTGGCCTTCAGCTGGGGACGCGGTGTTGGTGTTTTCACAATAAGCTCTGTTGGGGGAAAAAACCAGGAAACCACGAGTCTGTCACTCTACAGACACTACTTAAAGACAACTCTATGAAACCAGTGCTGATTTTTGACTTATTTAACTTGTTTCTTGCAATTTCCTTACTGGATCCTGCTGAGAAGTGACAACGCTGCCAGTGAGCCAATATTTCCTCAGTGAAAAATGTCAGCTGCTTTTAGTTAGCAGAGAGGACTGTAGGGCTTAACGCCAACTAGTAAGCCTCTCCCAAGAAGGAAACTTGGCAAAACCTCAGCCTGGCCATTAAAGGGTGGGCGCTGGAGTTTCATGGTCAGAAGAGGAGTTCCCCACCCTACTCTTCTCCCCTGCTGAATGCATTTTAAAGATGGGCACTATTTCTGCTCTTCATTACTAAGGACTGGATCGTTACCAGACCAAGAGCATCGGCTACCCCACTGGGCCAGATGCTTTATTCAGAGGAGCTGAAATCAGGAACATTCAAAACCAATTCTCTCTGGCAACTGGAATGTGCAAAAGGAACAGAGTTGCCAGGACAACACATAAAACAGGATTTAGGGTTGGGTTTTTTCTTCCTTATGAAAAAAAAAAGAGCCTTGAACGTTGAAGAGCTGAAAATTCTTTGCTGTCACAGTTTCCAGGCGTTACTGGACTTGCTTATTCACATGTGCTCTATTTTTAGCTTAAAAATAAGTTTTAGCTTGTCAGAAGGAAGCAATTCAGAATTACTCAGAATAACAACCTACTGAGCTGGGACGGTGTCACATACATTTGCAAAGACGTCACAGCTTTTTGAATTATCTCCTAGATTTATCCATTCTCATTCATCATTTGCTCTGTAGTACAGAGACAAGGAAAAATATGACTCTTATTTGTGCTTAAAATTTATTGTCCCCAAAAGACAGACCCTTGCAGTAGTCCAGTTTTTTTCCAAATAACACTCTTTGGAGAGGAATTGTATTCAGGGCATGAAGATATTTCCCTTCTTTGAAAGCTGAGGTTCTGAATGCAAGAAACAAATGTGAAAGACTTACCTGTGCACAACTCGCTTGCTGGAGCCTGATCTGGCAAAGCACTTAAAAATCCAGGAACTCATATCATGATACATAGGACTGCAAGCCAATGTCCACCTGGGACTGCTTTTCACCTCACTGAATCAAGTTGTTATTATATATTACTTACTCTTTGTCAAGCTATTTACTAAATACACTTCCAACAAATGCACTTGTCCAGCTAATGCGAGCTGCGTGCCTTGGTGATTCTGTTACATTCACACTAAACACTAACCAAACGAGCAAAATATTTACAGCTACACGTCCTGTTTGCATGCTTCTGAACTAAAATCTTCATGCTTGGTTTTCACCTAGACATTAGTTTAGTTCTTCAGACACTTAGCAGAATCTCTTGTGCTGTTTCTAAGTTTTATTTTGTGATGAAAACTGCCTTGTAAACAAACCCAAAAGATGTAGTTATATGTGTAGTTTAAAAATCGGAACTTTGGATTAGCATAGAGAATAATGCATAAGCAGAAACAGAGACAAAGCTGGTTGAACAGGAACCAAGTTAATGTTTGGAAACTGCGTGCGCAGCTTGCAAAGGAGAATGTTTCTGAAGATGTGCTGAGTGCTCAGGCATGTCAACAGTTAATAATTAGCCCTATATCTTGTTTCACCTTAAAGACTCAGTCTTGCAAGGTGCTGAGTGCCCTCAATCCTCCCTGAAGTCAAAGCTGTAGGAACTGTCAATGACTCAAATGCAGTGTAACATGATTAAAGTAATTAAAAATTAAATAAAAGTTTTCTGACATTAGAGACTCTACAGTAATATTAACATCACGACAAAGTTATTAGAGCACTGCCTAGGTACTTACACATGTAAACAAAATGCACAGGGGAAAAGAAAGTGATGCTGCCTAATCTAATTTTGAGATCCTAATAGCATATTTAGGGCTTTGCATTTAACATAATAGTACTTGGCTTGCTGCAGACTCAGCTATATCGTTGACTGCTCCAGCTGTAGCAGCGCAATACTTCATTCAGCATGAAGCAATCAAAAAGCCCTGGAGGGTTTGGATAAGCCAAAAGTTCACCTGAATGGCTGATCATGCCAATTCCTTTGGGAGAGTTTTCTCATCCCGTATTCTCTCACTTACAAGTAACAATGATTCAGCCCTCCTCTTGCTCAATGAGCTATTTCCCAACCCTTCAGCCATCATATCCTTCAGCTCCTGAAGTGCTCCTCACTACCTGAAGGCACTGCAAAAAATCATTTACCACTGAAAAGCACCATCAAGCACAGGATCTCACTACAGAAACAGTTATGGGGAAACCAAGTTGGTGGTAATGAAACAGGTACAATGTAGCGTGGAAAAGGGAAAATGTACAGGGGCAGAAACTACAGAGAAGATTTCACATGGCCAGGAGAGAGGAAATACCTTATGCCTACTCTTCAGATCCAAACCAACTCTTCAGATCCAAAACAGCTGGTAAGAATTAATTTTGAGGATACTCTGAAAAGCGAAGTTCTGGGTGGTCTCCACGCATACAGAGATAGTGCGAGCCTGGAGTTTATATTTACTGCCAGCTCACACACACCAATAATAAGCAGCAACAGTGACACTTACTCTCCTTTGGCACAAACTGGATGCGCTTGCTTTTTACTTTCACTGGCGATGGCTCAACTTGGCATTTTCCTGGTGGTGCTCTCCTGCGAAAAAAGGGACACATACAGTGTACAATTAATGCCTTTCCCCTGGCGTCGTGAACCTTTGCTTCCCATTGTTTTTCAATGAATGTAATGCTCACTGGAAAAAAATGCCTGTTTAAATGATCCAAGTAATTTCTTACAGTAGAAAACATAATTAAACAACCACATATCTCCGTTGATCAAAGTCCAAATATTCACAAGGCAGCGGAGTCCTCTGGCCGTGTTTTCACTTGCTGTTGCTGAATCCATTAAGGAAATGAAACATAGGCAGGTCCAAGCATTACAGAAGGAGATTAATCAAACTGAAAATAAAAACTACAAAACTAGACAGTGTAAGTTGAACATTTGACACAAAGGTCATGAGTACACAAGTTTTCAGGCTGTCTTCAGAGAAGCAAAATAACACACTACTATTTGTACACAAAGCCCAAACAAAAGACTCACTACTACAAAAGTAGTACCAAAAATGCATTCATTTCAAACAAGAGCTCTAAGAACAGAGGCTTCCTCTTAGAACAACACATTATTTTGACACAAATTTGTTTGCCACGGAGGTATATCTCACTTCTGAGAAGTTACATTGAGTTCATCATCACTTTTTCCTATGCTGGTTGGCTTGTTAATCTGCAGCCTTCTGCAGAGGTTTTCAAACTGGTTCAAAAATGCATTATGTTTTCATTTGCAGGGTATAACTTCTTTGTAATTAGGATTGTTTGCATTTGCATTTCTGTGGAAGGCAAAGAGCTCACCTCTCAACTACTGCCACAGTACTGTCCCCTACTTTTATGCATTTTCCTATGAGTTCTTTCGTATTCATATTGCTGTACTTTACACACTAAAGAAACTTCTTTTTAAACTTAAACTTATGACTTTCTTTTGACTTCCGCTTTCTTTATTTTTGCAAAGGTTGTGTAATAGCAGCCTCTTAATACACAGTTTACGGGAACTCTTCCACTGTGTTAGATAATGGAAAATGCTCCTGACAGAGGAGGAGTTGGAGAAAAACACGTGGGGGCCTATTTAACTTTGGGGTCCTGTTCAAATATAAAACAGAAAAGTGGTTTGGTTCAAAATGGTCAGATAGCTAAAGCTGTAAAGTTAGTCCTTTTAAAAATATAAAAGCTACAAAAGTCTCACTCTACTTGTCAGGCTGAAAGTATTTTGGTGTTTTGCCAATAACAGTAATGCTTAAAAAACAGGAAGATGGAAAAAACAGCTATAAGTCTCCCCATAAAACACAACTGTTCCCTGCCTTGCCCAGTCTGAAGATACACACACATGGGATCCAGCAGGTGTAACAATGGTCTTATTTCCTTGTCCAAACCATTTTCCACTTTGAAACACAAAAAAGAATGTACTTTTTGAAATTCTTTTCTGGTTTGCCCAAGAAAGCACTGCAGGTCACACTGGGACAGCTTCGGCTGCAGCTGCCTGGGCACAGGGCACCTACAGGAGATGCAGCTGGCTACAAGGGATGGAGAGGAACTGAGAATAAACACCTTGAGAAAATCTGCCTCCTTCTGGGCAGGAATCTAGAGAAACTTTGCCTGAGAAAGAGAAGCCACTCATAAAATACTCTAGCTTTCAGGAACAAATCTCACGACCCATGTAACACCAACAGGCCCCCATAACAAGTTGGTGATTGCTCAGCAGCATAGAGTCCCACAACTGCAGGAGCAAAGCAGACCCACAACAGGTTGCTCCAGCTGTTCCTTGACGAAGCTTCACGGAAGGGCTCAGCATGAGCATGGGAGAAGAGCTAGTCAGTCAGTATCACTGACCACATCCATGCCTAGACACACTGCACCACGCTTGGGCTTTACAACAAGAACATCGCATACCTAGAGGTGTCCACCACTTTGTACACCACTCCATGGGGAGCTGTGGCGCTTGGTGTGCCGGTAGACATGAAGTAAAGTTCCCCTGTGAAAAAAAAAACACAGCCATGAAAACTCTCCATGGAGCTTCTGTCCTGTACAGCACAAAGGCATTAACTCTGCACCGCAGGTCAGAGGGCATCAGGAAACCTGGGACCAACGTGGTGATCTGGCTACTGGAGAAAACAAGCCAGGTTTGTGTTTGGGTTTGTAGTGAGAGTTCATCTGCAGTCCAGTGGCATAAAATACTCTTTGTGAGTGAGAGCTTTTACATATTGTCAGGAAATATTATTTGGACAAATTTCCACTGCAGGTTGAGCTGCCCAGACTTTAGCTGTCATCTCAGTCTGATCTGTGTCCTTTAACGCAAAACAGTCAAATGCTGAATTCCCTTTGTTGACATGAAGTGAAAGGAAATTAAGAATGTTCATACCGTCTTCTGCTCTTTTGGATAAAGCTCTCCTTTGGGGTGAATTACAGAAGAACAAGATTTTGCTTTTGCTTTCTCTAGCACCCTCACAAAGTGAGATGTATCTCACACGAAAGGCATTTGGTTTGTCACAGCTCTGTCAGGTCACATGAATAGGGCTCGACCTTCAGCCAAACAATGTCCATCACCATTTATTTGACTTATTTTCTCTTAACTGCATTTCCAATCCTTCTCCTCCTGTCGTGCAGGGGAGACTGGGATAAGCAGTCCCTCTGGCACTCTCCTTTTTTTCTTTTGCCAACTCAAGTGCTTGAGCAGTGCAATGAAAAGGATCAGAGAGAAATAATAATTTTGCACTATTTCAAAAAAAAAAAAAAAGAAAAGGAAAAAAGGCAACGGAGACCTGCTTAGTAAAGCAGATTTCTTTGGGCATCCTGTGGGTACCCCAAGGGGAAGAGGGGAAGGAGCAGAGGGGTCAGAATGAGCAAAGGAAGATGTGGGCAGTCGGTGGCAGCTCGTGCTGGCTGCTGAGCCTCCCTCCTCCCTGCTCTCCTGTGCTGCCCTGGCCGAGCTCCTCCACATGCTCCAGGGGCAGAAACCAGCCACCCCTGGCCACCCCTGGCTGGTTTCTTCCTTTTTCTGGTGGGCTCCATTAACAGCCACGGGCCAGAGGCAGCCTTGATCCAAACAGGGATGGGAAACACCTGGCACTGCGCCTTGCGGTGCAGTGATGTGCGCTTCACGTCCCACCCCTCTTTCCCGGAAATTATCAGGCAGAAATATGGATGCTCAGGCCATGAACCACACAGGCTATATCACACGTGCCTGGGGTGTCCCCGGCATGTTCAGCTGCCAGGGGACGGAGCTGCTGGCTTTATAATGGCTGTGCAATGAGCCATAGATAGGTGTCCCCACTGCATAAACACATCCATCCCATCAGCTGGATTAATATTCATCAGAGCAACAATCCCAAAAAACAAACGCTTCCATGAAGAAAAGCTTGTTAAAATAAACTGTGATAAACTTGTAAAAAACCAGACTCTCAGCACACCAAAAAGGTGAAAGAGAAGATTGTTCACTGCAGATAAAGAAAACTCACTACATTTATCAACAGATTTCTCTCCATTATAATAAAGCAAACACAAGGCAGATAACTCCCTCTGAGAACAGACTCCAGCCCAAATTTCCCATTATATTTCCACAAAGTACGCGTGAAAAGCGCAGGGCAGAAGTAGGGTGGCAGCGTTTTGCACAGACTCTGCCCACAGGCGCAGGATGAGGGAGCCGCCGCTCCCCAGGTGCATGAGCAAGAGCTGCAGCTAGCAGCTTGACGCTGCACTTGGCAGCCCTCTGTCTTGGCATAAAGCAGATTTAAACTAAGTTTTTCTGATTTTTAGGGTAAGATATCCTTCTCGCCACAGCGCTACAAAACAGCTCTATCTTCCATGGACATTAACCATTAAAGAAAATGGATTTTAACTCCAAAAAGATAAAATCTCACAGTCAAACTTTTGAGCTAATACTTAATTTGGATGATTTGCATTTACCTAATAAAATTTGCATTTATACGATATACAACTTATGTTGCATTTGTGCAACATCCACACTTGACATAATCTGCAGGAAAAACAGAAATTTAAAAATTGGGGCATTCTGGAATCGGGTGCTTGTGACCACAAGCCAGGACCTCTCCACAACAGGTCAGAACCCAAATGCCTGCATTGCCGAGTCGCACACAAGGCTACTTAGCAAGGGTCATCCTCTCCCTGTCCCCAGCCAGGAGCTGCATGTCCTGCCTGCCCCACCACAGGGCTGGACAATTAACCATACTCTTGTACAAACAAAGGTAGCGACCACCAGCTTTCACCCCAGGACTCTTTGTTTCCTCCTTTTCAAACTGCAGCAGCTCCCTCCTAGAAAGCAAAATGTCTCCAGTCTTAAAAACACAGCTATGCACAGCTCCACTGAGACTACATCCTTCAGTCCTATGCAAGGCAAAATCCCAGCTGGCACTAATAAAATATGGATTTAAGCAGCCTTTTGCTGATGCCTCACTCGAGACATAACATAGGGCTTTCATTCTGCTTCATGTCAAGAGGTACAAATATTCGAGGCCAAGGTGAGCAGGTTCATAATTACTGTTCATTACATCTGCTTCCCTGCATCCATTAATAACGCCAACAGCCTTCTTGACTAGCCAAGAGCATAGACTTACTCTCATGTGGGTATCAGCTTTTCAGCCCCTCAGGGCATACATTCCCCTTGGCATAGCACCGTGAAGAATGAGGTTTCTTTTCTAATTGTACTGGCCTTCTGCTGTTCCCCATCCCTCCAGACACAGGTGTGCGGGCAGCAGCACACCCAGACTCCGTCTTGCAGGGAACTGCCTCTCCAATTCCCCCTGCAGCCACTGTCTGGCATGCTGGCCACTGGAGCACGTGCCTCAAAATTAGGAATGTGACTTGATTTGATATTTGGGAGATGCTGGGAATCTCACCCACCAGCATTTTAAAGACTGACAGATTCATGCTCTGCCCCCCCACCACCTGCTGCCTCACAGGAGCCCCCTCTGGCCCCCTCTCTGGTGTTTTTATCCAAAAAGAAACCACAGGCATACCATTCAGTACGATATAAAGTTAAAAGATTACCTGCTTCATCTTCAGCAAAAGAGATGATGTATTGATAATAGTTATTGATAAGCCCAGGGAACATGCATGTTTGTCCCGTCCCCATGCAGATTTCACTGTACTGCCATTCTCTGGTAGCACGATCCTCCTTCAAAGACATCAGGCGTCTGCAAGGCAAAAAAGCACTTGCACCAAGCAACCGAGATGATGATTTATGAACATTAATCAGAACACCTGAAAGGATGTTTAATGCTTCCTACCCGCATTAGTTACTATAGGAAATGTAGCTCCTCCAAGAAATGAAAGATTGTTAATATTAAAACACATATATTATACAAACCTGCAACACCTTGTCTTTCAGGGACAACACAAGCACAAGAAAAAATTATATGGGAGGGTTTATGGGATGTCAGACTGGGGGGACCTCGCCAGAGATGCAGACCACTTGGCTTCACCGCAGCTCTGTGGCCTCTCTCCTGCACCCAGGACCACTGCATCAGCCGGGGCAGGCGGTGCAGGGGCTGCATGCCGGAGGCCTGGGAGATGCAGCTACAGCAAAGGCAGAGGAGGTGGGGGGAAAACAAGGCACTCTCATGCCTACCACATCACACATTTGCAGCAGACTCACTGCTGGACAATATTGGTTTTTTCTTTCAATACCTTTGGTGTCTGTAAACGTTGCATCTGTGGGGGTTTTTTTAGGGTGCATACAAATGCTTTTTTATATCACTTCCAGTACTTAAAATGAACATCATTTCATTGCCCCTTTATTTGTACTGGTATGTTGTGACTTAGCAACATCGACGGCTGCTGGATGCAAAGATCGCACTCCTGCCCAGCACTGTGGACTGAAGGTTATATAAAACATGCCACGTGAGCCCTCTGTAATGAGCAGCCAGGCTTTGCCCAGTGCTTGCAACCAGCAAGAAGCAGCACACCCTCGGTGCTTATACTGCATCAGCACACGCAGGCAGGTGTAGTATTGCTGGAGGACTTTGGCTGGGGGTAGAGTGAGTGTCTGAAGTATTTACTTACCCACTCATGAAATCACCAAATATGTAGAGGCCATTCAAGTTTGGAGACTCGCAACCCCGATAGACATAGCCTCCCGTAACGGATTTCCCCATTTTGTGTGGATACGCGTAAATTGGAAGCACATCATCTGTAGGGCAGAAAAGATCTGTGACTTGCCTTGTTTTACACACAATGCAGAACAGCCATTTATCTAGATAGTTCTGAGACTAGCAGGACACAGTCAGGTTCATTTGAGCACCTTAATTAAATGAAGTGCTGACAGAGTCATATTTAGTTTGATTTTCACTTTTCAGAACCACGTTCGATAGCCCTGTCTAGCTGGCTGTGCTAACCAAGGACAAGCTAGCTCAGCGAGACTGGCTGCTGGTTCACTTGCGATATAAGCTGAATCCCTGATCAGCCTGAGTGCTCTCTATCACCCAGGCACCTCACTGTTCCCCTGAGCCCTTCTCCTCCTGCTACAATCCAGCTCTGTCAGCGCCGCTTCTGGCCCATTTCTACACAGCCTGGCTGGTTTGGCTATGAATTTGCAGGTTACTCTTAGAGTCACTGCTCCCATGTAGGAGATGTTTGACCAATGCAGCTTTGTTTCGGTGGTGAAAGGGAAGAAAGAGACCGGTAACTCCAGACTGCAGGCACTGATGAAAGGATATGTCATATGTCAGCGCGAATAGCTTCTGTTTCTCTGAGACAGGGGAGCTTAACCTGAAAGGGCCATCAAATATTTATAGTATGTCACGGGGAAGATGCAGTACTGGCATATTCATTGTAAAATGTAAGTTAAAACACGAGACAGAGGCAAAATAGAGGCGGATGCCATGATTTTGAGGGTCTCCATTGGATGCTTCCTCCTCTTTCTTTTCAAACTCCTGGGCTACAGGTATCTCCTCGTGGTACCCACCCCTTCCTCACCCTCACAGCCTTTCTCCCTGCCCATGCAGCAGATGCCTCAAGTAGCAAACCCGGCAGCTCCACCAGTGGGGAACTTGCACCAGGGGCATTTAATCTAAAGCAAGTGTTTTCTACACTGCAGCTACACTTATCATTTTAAAGGGGCTGTGACATTTCACTGTTCTAACCAAGGGGTCTCTAAAGGCATCAGAAATGGTTCCGAATCCCCAGAGACCTCAGTAAAGTGCCTGCCATGAACGCTCACACAGGTGCTGCCACACAGGAGAGGACTAAACGGGCTCCCTGACAACTGCTTCAGCAAAGGGAGTGCAAAAATCTGCCCCCTGCTCTCGAAATTTTTATAAAAAACACTTAATCACTACCACTGTACTTGTAGCTAGGTTAATAACAGGAAGGAAGTTAAACTAAGTTAATAAAAGGAAGGAAGTTAAACAACACCACACAGCACACGGAGGAGGAAAAAAATCAGAATCTCAGCCAGCGCAAATCATTGCCAGCCCACTGCCCCCTTGGATCTCTGGGGAGATGCTCCAGCACAAGATGTGGCCCACATCTGACCTTGCGACACAATCCACTATGACTTCACACATGCACCGGAATTTAGGCAGCCAGCAAATATCCTGAATCCAGGTTTGAAAAGTAAAAAAATAAAAAAGTTTTTCCTTTTTGGCATAGCTAAAAGAAATAAAAATACACTGTCATTCAGCTACCTGCAAAGCTGGCAGTCTGCATACTGGTTGGGCATCTTACACAATACTTTTCTTTCTCTTTTTTTTAAATAAGGACACTACTTTTGAGTTATGAAGAAAAATACAATTCCTCCAAATTCTTCTTGTTTCTGCAGGAAAGATTATTTTATGTGGAAAAGATGAAATTGTTCCCCTAAATCATAGAATCACTGAGCAACTTGACTAACAACACAGATAGCCTAGAAAAACAACAGCTAGCATGTTTCATTTTCCTCCTAACTCAAAAATGGTAACATTTGGACTTTCAATATTTATCCCCAAGTCAGCTCCCTTCTAGACTGAGACTGCATAGATTTACATCTCACAAATACGTATTCTCTACCAAGCAGCCAGGCTTTGAAGGCAGGAATTAAAAATGACAGCGCAGAAAACTACACAGTGTAAGACAGATGTTCTTTCTAAATTACCTATATTTACCTATTGAAGAATTGGCACAAAGTTTTTTATCATAGCAGCTGAACCCTTCTCTCGCCCTCCAGCCGTAATTTTTCCCTTTCTCGACGATGTCGATTTCTTCATACTTATTTTGCCCCACATCTCCGCAGAAGAGCCGCCCTTTCCCTTCCTTGGTGTGAGGTTCGCCCCTATCGAAAGAGCAGCGCCACATATTTCTCACTCCGTACGCATAGATTTCGGGGCGAGCCTTAGGGTCGCTGAGAAATGGATTGTCGGGAGGGATTCGGTACAGAGGCCCACGGTCATTGTTGTTCACATCAATCCGCAGCACTTTGCCCAGCAGGGTTGATCTGTATTGGGAGAAGAAAGGGGAAAAATAAAGAAATAAAACTAGACCTTGGTTAAACATACCTTCTTGCTTAGAGATGGGTTTTTGGAAAGTCTAGGGTTTCACTCTTTCTGGTTTGGAAAAGGCAAGCCTTTAAATATCTCTCAAAAAAACACCGTTTCAAGACCATTTAATTTGTCCCAGGCCACTGAACAGCCTTCAGGTGGCACTGACTTCCCACGGATGCATGCTCATGGCTTCAGAGCTGCTATAGGGATGGGTCCATTCTTCCCATTTCACGGACACCCCTTCCACTTGCAGAAAACTGGGCTCTGAGCAGGCAGCTGGAAGGCTCAGCAAGCTATCGCTGCTCACAAAGAAAAAAGACACACCTCGATAACCTTCCCCAAGGAAACTGGAGTTACATGGGAGGTCTATAGGCCCACGCATGTGCATGAGCATTAGTGCAGGCATTAGGTAAAAAGTAAACCCGAGAAAGAAAAGCCCCCCCGATTTACCTCCCCCAGTTTCTCGTCTCAACCCAAGGGCGACAGGAGGGACACACAGCACACACAAGGTTTTAGGGACTCTCACTTGTTCTGGGCGTTTCCAAAAGTCCCAAAAGGATCCCCAGCCATGCCTCCATCTCCAGTAAATATATAGAGATACCCGTCATCTCCAAAGAGCAGCTCTCCTCCATTATGGTTGGAAGCAGGTTCTTCTATTTCCAGGATTATCCTAACCAAAAACAGGGAGGAGGCATTACCTACAGCACAAGCCCTAAGCAAGGGGCAGAGCAGCATCAATCCAACGTTGCCCTTGACACATGGAAGCAGCTACAAATCAGTTTTGGTGCAAATTCCTCCATATCCGTGTTACTGAATTTTACTTGGGCGTAATTGATTTCCTAACTTTAAATAATTCCAACATATTTTCCAGATTACAGGAACACCAAATTGTGTAATAAGGAAAATCTGGGAAATCACATGACAGAATACACTTTTAATTAATTATACGTTTCCTATGATTCTTCCTTCCTCTTTGTTAAACTTTTTCTTTCGTCTTGTTTTGTTGTTTGGTTTTTTTTTTTTAAAGAAAAGGCATCTCAGCTTAAATATGATTGTATACTGCAAGAGAAAAGACTCCAGTCCATCTGTGCATCTGTACAGCGTTTGGCACAATCCTGACAGGCGCATTCAAAGTGAACTTTTCAAACATTAAGTAATAGCTAAATTCTTAAAGAGAGAAGAATCCTTAAATGATAATTACATACACAGGACTTCAAGAGCTTAAAGAGTGGTTAAAAGCAGCCCCAACAACAAACTGACATTTTGTCAAGGGCTATCCGAAACAGTACCAACAACCTTCACCTTCATTTTAAAACCTAACCCTTTCTGACTTTTATCTGTTTATTTTATGCACCTGGCACCCCTTTCATAGTTAAAAAAAGGGTGAAATATATAAAAGTATACCTTTATAGAAAGGTAATGCCACAAATACATGCAGTGGAGGTTCCCAGGTGTAAGAACTGAAGTTTATTTTACTCCAGCTTCTAAAAAAGTCCACATTTCATGCTGACATTGCCTCTTAATAGCTGCAAAACCAAATTATAATAATCACTTATACCACCTCATTTTTAGTGAGGTTTTTTCCCTTCTGAAAGTACTGATAGTTTGTGATCAGATTGTAAATTGTGGGAAGGAATCCAACTATGTAATTATTCTGTCACCTGCTGCTACACATCACCACTTCTGAGATCAGGTAACTGCGCACGAGCGCACAGACTCCAGCCAGCAGCAGGAGTGAGGCAGGATCCTGGACGGACACAAAGGTGAATCCTCCTCAATCTCCCAAAGAAGAAGGAAGAAAACAAAACACATTGCGCAAAAACCTGCAGGCAGACAGACATATGCCTTCCTGCTAAGGCAATGCACGCCACGTGTCGGCCGAAGCTGCCTCTTGGGCCGCATCTCAGGATGAAGTCAGTGGGAGCCGTGCCTACACAAGCACAACAGGGCCACAATTTTGTTTTCTTAAGCTTTCGCCTACTAACCATCAGCTAAATAAGCATAGAAAATGTTGCAAACATAGAGCCTGAGGATTTTTAAGCAAGACAGCTCATGGGCCTTGACACGTGCAGGTTTAAGCTCCTGACTTGCTTTCCTGAGCACCACGTTCAGATGCCCCTTACCTATCATCTGCAGTGCTGTTTACACTGCATTGCTGTCATTGCTTTATACACGAGCATCCCCCTTCTATCATTAGCCTATGTGCATTTTTGAGCTAGAATCACCCACTGCTGAGTATTTGGAAAGGCTTTATATAACCCATGTAACAAAGCAAAAACCTTAACATTAATAATATTCGAAAGTCCCTTAAGAGAGTGGTTCTATTACGTGGTTCTGCACCAGGCTGTAAATCTATAGTCTTCACAAACAAACCTCTAATTATCTGTGCATATTAATGCGGATCAACTGCAGAATCAGACTCAAACAAATGAAATTTCCAATCAAAATGCACTCAGTAACAGCATAGTGGTTTGCATTTTATTTAATCTGATATTAAATTTGCAATATCACAGGGTTGAGCTGTCATTCAGATAAGGAAATGTGGGGCCAAATCAATCTTTGGTCTGGTATTCCTGAGTTTGTTTATACTGATTTTGGAAACGTTTGGCTTCGGAATAAATTTCACTTATGCTTTGCAGAAGTCTATTTTAAAGGGTAATAATTACAATACCAAAAAAAAAAAAAAACCAACCAAAAACCAAACCCCAAAATACTAACTGTAAATCATGTTCAATCAATGTTCACTTAAATCCGCTGACATACTAGAACTGAGAAATGCAAGTTTTATCCCTGAGCACTCATACTTCTTCCACAGAGGACAGGCATATTCTGTCTCAGTAAGCTAGACATGGACTTGGACTAACTTGCTACCACACTGGAATGCAAGAACAATATTAAGCTAAGTAAGTCTCATTCATTAACAGCCTTTAAAAATGCACAAGCCGCCCTCTGAGATCTTAAATACATTTGCCAGAGAAACATGTGTACAATACCTTTCAGAACCATGGTCCAAAGCATTCATGTCAGCAGGAGAAATTCTGAACTCACTGATTCGGATTCTCTCTTCATAATGAACTTCAACTGAATAGTAGACATACACTTTACCATTAAATTTGAATTTAGGATGGAAGACAATACCTAGAAAACCTCTCTCGTCTCCTTCCCAAGGTGAGGTAAGCACAGCTTCACTGATGTTCAGAAATGGCTTTTCGAGCCTGGATCGATCAGGGAGGTAGGTCCACACCAGGCCAACCTGCTCTGCAACGAAGAATCTGTGGGTGCCATCGTTGGCATGCACCATCGCAACGGGATTGCGCAGCCCGTTGGCAACCTCCATGAGGCAGAGCTGGAGACAGCCCTCTGTGTCGGCGGTCACTAGCCCCAAGTTTTGGTTAAGGTTCTGGTTAGATAGCAGGTGTGGAAAACAGTAGTCTGTGTCCTCCAAGGACAGGTAGCGGCAGAATTTTGCCATGTTGTTCTCCAGTGCAATTAACTCTTGGTCTGCAGAGAGATAGCGAAAAATGGAGCGGCATTTTTGCCACACTTCCAGGCAATAGTCTTGGCAAAGTCCTGGTATTGTCCGCACGGGGGTGGAGGGATCCTCGGCGTCGTACAAGTGAGCTGCATATGGAGAACATTCCTAGAAGGAGAGAGAAAAAGCCTGAAGCCGTTTCTTAGACCAGATTTGAAACAGCTGAGCAGCAATACTAATTGGAGAAATTTCACCTTAATTGCAACATATGTTGTGGTTTATTCTGAAGATATATTAACAGAGGAAAAGATCTTAGAAAGGGGGTTTATCTCAGCATTCACGGAAATTATCTTCAATATTCCTGGTGAAAGCTGGCTTCCTCATGCTGTTATTAATTTATTCCAACCATAGCACTAACACAAGAAAACCAGTGATGACACATATCTTGCTACATCACCCTAGTAGGCTGTGCTGGGGAAAAAAAGACTTTTCTATCTTGGATCCTCTGACTTTATCTATGAATTAATGAGCAGATTCACCACCGCATGGCAGAGAAACCAAGGAGTTAGCTAAGAAGGTTCAGGTCTCGCATCTCCAGGCTGAGAAGGGAAAGGGAAAAGTCGGCGGGGCGAAAGCCTGTGACTTCCACACCTTGTCATCCGACAATCCAGACGTGCACCTCAAACATAAATGCGAGTTACACGTTGGAAGGAGCAGGATGAGAAAGTGTAGGAGAGAGAGGAGAAGGACACACGTCCTTGGTACCGCACAGTGCACCCAGCCCTGGGATGCTATCACTGCATATGCCAGCCTTGCTTGGGTCCAGCTGCTTTTGCTGGTGGATATTTGCCTACAGACACTTTATATACCCGATTAGAAGTGGTGAAATGAATCTCATGATTATGATACTGGTCACTAAGTTCTGCGGCGGATGCTCAGGCTACAGCATTTCAGAGAGTGAGCAGCAAATGGACATAATCCAGGCAAGGTCCACTAGCAGCGGCTGCAGCACAACCCCAGTTCACGGAAGGTGAGGCCTTGGAAATCTACCTAAGGACTGAATCAAGTTCATATAGTTCATTGTATTCTCCGATATGAGAACCCCTACAAGCATGTTTTTCTTATGTAAAAAGCCACTGCAATCTAGTAAAACTGCCTGTAAATTACAAACTGACCAAAGTGACTCAGTTCAGCTTTTCAAGGGCTCTTCCTTGTAATAAACACACAATATTTTCCAGTTGTAATGCATCTTCCCGGCAAGCATCTCAAAAGTGCTCTCCAAATAACATAACATGACTTAGTGGAGGCTCAGTTATTTCCACAGGGCAGATAAAGAACTGAGGCGAGAAAGGTAGGAAAAGAGACTATCCTCCTTGAATAAATTCTGCATTTTTTAGTTCCTAGATGGCATTTCTTCCAAGCACAACCAGCTTAGTTAAAAAAAAAAAAAATAGGGAACTGTTTCTAAATCTATGGGGAGCTATTTCTTAATGCAGACTACAGCACTATTCAATAGCTGAAAAGATATAACATCTGAGATACTGAAGTATTTAAATTAGCTGAGAAGTACACATGATATTTAATTTTTATTTTATTTTCCATTACATACCATAATAAACTGAGAGGCCATATAACAGATCATTAGAGCACAATAAGCTTTCCTCCTGGAATGTCAAGCCATTCATTGCAAAATGAAGGTTATTATGCCTTCAAATGAGCAGCAATTAATGTGGTAAAAAGGAGATTGTGCATGACACAAAACACTGAGATTCCATGGGCAGACTGGGTACCGGCGCTTGCCTCTGTTACATGAGGTGTGCCAGGGACAGAAAGAGGGAGAGCATTTGCCGATGCAGTTGTTATGACTGAAAATTTGGCCTTAGAAAACAAATTGAAATGTGAGAGAAAGGGAATGTGAAGGCAGGGCTGGATGGGAGCTCAGTCTGTTGCTGCCTAGAGGTTTCACGTTCAGAGAGAGGAAGACCACCACCTGAGTACCGGGGTGTATCTTTCAAAACAAGCAGTGATCTTGGACATTATGAAGCAATGTCCTGGCTTCAGCATTGGAATTAAAAATAGCACAGATGTATGGTTTCCCTGTCCCTTTGCCGCTGCGGGCTGTTCACCCCAGCCTCAGGTGTGTTTGAATAGCAGACAATGCTGTGGATGATTTCTTCACTCCTTACCACGTTCCTGGTGGCATATGGCTATTTACAGTGGCATTACACTGACAGTGATGTTCAGAGATCTATCACTAGCCAGACAGTACCCAAACGTGCGCCTAGGGTATTCTCCAGACACATTTGGAACATCTTCCAGCTTTTATTCCACAAGAGGTGGAGCCTGACTCCTGACCCTGAATTTCTCTGCTTCTGAAGCAAATGTTGTGGTTCTTCACCCTTCACATCGTCTTGTCACATTCACTAACTCAAAAAACCTCCTGGTTTCCTAACTCTACACTCAGTCACAGCTCAGCATCCCTGATAAATCTAAGTTCTCATTTCCAGATGACATGGTCTGTTCATTCATTTTAAACTATGATGTGGTCCAAAGACCAAAGAAACTAATGGGTAGATGATCAGTAACTTCAGTAGGACCGGAACAAGCTTGCGCTATGAAAATAACTCATCAGAAAATAAAACAAGTGACGCTAAGACAAGTTAGCCAAATCCATCCTATCTGTTCCAGGAATTCAGAGGCAGCTATTTCTCTGAGGAATTGCAACAGTCTGAATTTGGATGACCACCCACATCAAACAATGGCTTATTTACTGCTGCTGTCAGCCTGGAGGAAGCAATGAGGCTCCTCAGGAAAATGTCTAACCTTCACGTAATTCCTGACCTCCCCTGTCCACCTCCATCTGGAAACTCAAGCCTTTAAGCAAGCTGCTCCCTGAGAAGCAGAACGAGGCATCTGCTCTCATGCAGTTTGGTGTCCTGTATCCCATCGCACAATAATCCACATCCACACATATCCCCTGAGACCTGCTGCCCCATCAATTTACCCCTACGTATCAAGGCTGTGGGGCAGGCAGGGGGATGTCCCCCCACAGCCCTCCTCTCCCCCATGGCCAAAGGCATCCTCTCAGCCTGTTTCTGGGTGGGGGAAACCCTATTTTGTGTCTGGGAGATCATGAGCAGCACTGAGAGAAGGATGTTTCTGCTCTCCCACTTGCTCTTCCGCAAGGAACAGAAACAGCCCCACGTAGCAAATCACAATTTAAGAGAAGGTAGGAATCCTCACCACAAGTACAAGCCGAGACGCTTGTCAAAATAATTTGATCACATTTTAGAGAAATCATTAATTGTGAGCAGAAGGAGACAGAAGTGTGCTGAATAAGTCACAGAAACTTATTAATTCTGGTCTTGGATATAAATTGCATACATAACAAATGAATGGAATGGAGTGTTCTGGAGCATTTGCAATGCCTGAACTTCCATTTTGTGCTTGCGTGGTCAGAGGTGGTGGTTTGTAGCTGCATCTGGGCTAGTGATGCATTGAGCTCATCAGAACATTTCAATGAATCATTTTTCCCACACTGAAATATTTCACTGCTTCTGTACAAATTTTCAACAGTTGGGTTTCTCATGTACGCAGGAGACTTACTTATAGCTTCCAGAGGCAGAAGGAGTGCTTAGCAGGCACTGCTAACTGGTTTCCTATCCGCAAATGGACTTTTGGACACTGCTTGTTTCAGGAATACATTCAAAGGTTTTTTTGCTTCCAGTGTGAGATGAAATTAAAGTCAAATCTCTAGAAGCTGTTGTGGAAAAGGGTTGGCTTTCTCTTCACGCTTTCAGGAACACGAGGTACCCTGCAAAATGCTAAGAGCAGGATTTCTGAAAAGCCACTTTGATCCCATCTGAGCACAGCAGACGAGACTCCACTGTCTGAATTAATTTAAGATTTACACTTGCACAGCACAGAGCTGCCACTGCTCTGTCTCAGGGGCATTTTCATACATACGAGGCCACCACTGATGATAGGGTCAGACACTTTGCTCTGTGGAGACTGGGATCATCCTGTTATCATATCTGGCTACAGAACATCAACCCTGAGTGGGATGGCTGCCACAGAGGTTTCTAGGCCACATCCTCACGTGTTACTCTGCATCCATCGTCAGGACTGTTAGCACCTGCTACAAGCTAAAAGCATCTCAGGATGCTGAAACCCAGTACAGAAAAGCACCTGATCCCATGAGTTGGGCGTAACAAGGAGCATGTTTTGTGTGGGCTGGTCCCCTCCTGGGTGTCTTCACCAGGTCCAAGGAGTGGACCCTGGCAGAGTGAGGAGAGTCTGCAAATTGTAACTGCCCACACACCCATCTCAGAGCACTGCTGCTCATAAATTAAAGCAGAACGACATCTTTACTCCTCTTTCAAAGACCTGCCAAAGGTACAATAGTCCACTGGGAAACCTAATGATGGACAGTCGCTCCTGACAGTGCCCCGTAGCACATGTCTAGGCTGCTGCACTAATCCCTGATGCACCCATATGTGGGCCAATGCATCCATACCTGGGTCCGGGCACTAATGCCACGGCTGATGCACCTGTGTGGGGGTCTACGTACCCCTGTCTGGGGCGAGCGCTACCGCCACAGCTCACACACCCCTGGGCTGTCCAAAGCCCCTGTGCCTGTGCTGATGCATCCCTGCACGGGTGGATGCAGTCATTCCTGGGCTGATCTGCCCATGTCGTGGCTCATGTACCCCTGTGAGGTTCAAAATCCCTATGCCTGGACCAGTCCACCCCCCACGGACCAATGCACCCATGCCTGGGCAGAAGCATCCCTACCTGGGCTTGATGCAGCCCTGCACGGCTGGATGCACCCACACCTGTGCTAAAGCACCCATACCTGGGCCAGAGCGGCGTGCTGGGGCTGAAGCCGGGCCAGAGCACTCTGTGAGGCCAAAGCACCATGCAGGTGCCCCCATACGGCTGAAGCCCCCCATACGGCTGAAGCACCCTATGCGGCTGAAGCCTCCTATAAGGCTGACGCCCCTCATGAGGCTGAAGCACCCCTAAGCGGCTGAAGCCTCCCATATGGCTGAAGCCTCCTATGTGGCTGAAGCCTCCTATGTATGTGGCTGAAGCCTCTTATGTGGCTGAAGCACCCCTAGGCAGCTGAAGCATGCCATGCGTCTGAAGCCCCCTATGCAGCTGGAGCCCCCCATATGGCTGAAGCCCCCCATACGGCCGGAGCCCCCCATGTGGCTG
>VZTL01010150.1:0-25531 GCA_013400535.1 Scopus umbretta
CTTTCTCTCAAAAATAGAAGACTTCAGCCACATAACTTGGATTTGAACCCAGATGCTGAATATTACAACAGCCTGAAACATTCAGAACAAGTATCCATCCAAGCCGTTCATAGATCCTTCATGAATCTTTCAGCAAATCTGTGCTGAGTAAGCCAGCCAAGCCTTGTCTTCACAGACAGGTTAATGACCTTTGGAAACCTGCCAGACTCTCTTTTGACACTGCAAAATGCATTCTGATACACTCTGAGAATACAGCACTCCAGAAAATGGCAATGCCTCCTAATATTGTCACATTTATATCATGATATTCCCTAAAAGCAGCGTGACTCTCGGGGTATTATTGCAATGGTCAGTACTGTATTGTCGTTCCCTAATGATCCTCATTTCAGCATTTCTGCCTCTCCATTGTCTTGAATACAGGCTGGAAGTCCTGCATACACAGAAGCCACCTGCGGTCCCATGCTGTACTGCACCCAGCACAATAAGGTTTCGGTCCAGGGCTAGCCCCAAGGACTGTAGATGGTATAGAGTCTAGCATATTATTAGTATATATGATTATGTTTCCCTCTTGTGTCTGGTGCCAAAGGTAAAAGGCATCCTTAACTATTCCTGCTTTAGTTCCATTGGTACAGGCCTGTGATTTTCTTCCAGAGTTTTTAATCCTAATCACTGTATCTGCATGACTGCAGACCTGGGCATGTTGTGGGGTTGGTCAGAAAGCAAGAATGCTGGTTAGAAAAATGCTGGAGATTTTGAAAATTTTTTTTTTCTTTCCTATGACAAAACACACCTTTCAGAAAGATGTTTCAAAGGCAAAGGTGCTTAAATTCAGTGTTTATCACAGTCACTCATCATGTGACTGACCCACTTCAAGTCCTTGCTTTGATAAATCCAAACAGTAGCTTAGCTTTTGCTTTGTACCTTTATTGGAGAGGCAGACTCACCTGGGCAGAAAAACTTGTTCACTGTATGTCTCTTCTGGATGGCTCCAATCCTCAAATAAAATATTCCAGCTTGCTTTCTTTCAGTTGCTCTATTAAGACCTTCTGCCATAAGGTTTAAAAATGGCTGCCAATAGCTAGCACCTAACCAGGTCATCATCTGCAAAGGCTTCTTTAGATAAGCAATCTCCCCTCCCACAACTTCCACCCACTTGTTTTCTGTTCTATATCATCATTATCATGGAACAAATGTTCTTAAGGGCAGGAACTATCTCTTCATGTCACCACAGCCAAACCCCCTACCCACGTGTTGTATGTGCTAGTGTAGTGTAAGGAATACTACTAATAGCAACACCAACAATCCAATTTTCTCTCTGACACTGCCTCCAGTTTCTGCCGCTAAAGCTGTGTACATGCATGCACCTTATGAATTTCCATGTAGCCTATACTTGGCAATTTTGCTTTAAAATTTTAACTTAGAAAAGCATGTTCATGTTCAGAAATTCCTAATTCAGGGTAAACGCTTGATTTATAATCATTTTATGATAATAAAAAGGTATGAGCTCAGGATGATTATACTGTAATGTCAACATAACTGTGCACTAAACTTGAACCTGGAAAGAAATTTTTACCAACTCTGATATCTGAGGTTCCTTTTAGTTTATGCATGTAGCATGGCTATTATGATGAGTCCCACTCATGTATCACCACATATCCCTGGAAAGGAGAATTCTGCAATGAGAAATGTGGTTCATATCACAGAATCCCTTTGGATACTTCTAGCCTAATATCTCAGTGAGATAATGATATATGTTTGCTTAACATCCAAAAAGATCTTAAGAAATTTAAATTTCCACACTCCCTCAAAGTTATCAACCTGTGTTACAGATGAGTGAAGAGCAGAGATTAAAAAAATCAGTTTGTGCCTTGTTACTGAATCAAGAGAAAAAGTCAACCTACATATAAGTAGTTAGTCATTTAGGCTCTCAAGTCAAAGCTAACCCAATATGATGCTAACCAGAATCTTCTTATCACTTGCCGTTGACTACAGAAACTTGCATATCTTAATCTTGTTAAGCAAGGCCACTGAAGGTCTAAATCTTTGACTTCCACAATGAAAAATAACCACCTCTAGATGTAATATGGCAATTATAATATTTACCATTAGATGGTGCACCGTCAGGTGGGACTCTGACAGAATGCAAGGAGCTATACTGTGTCCACACGGATCTACTGGGCACATTGGAGAAACTGGAATTTGACCAGAACACTTCAGTTGCTGTCCACAGCTAGGAAAGAGTGATTTTGCATTTCCCTCCCCCCCCCAAGTTTGAGACCTCAAAGTAAATAAATCATTTCCATTTGGAACATCAAAACAAAACAAACAAAAAAAAAATCAAATTTCTCTTTAAACTGGTTATTTGAACACAGGTTCTTGCTGTTGGAGGTATTTGATATTGAACTTTGTAATTGTTTCAGATTATTAAAGAAACAATTGAAGTAAAAAATGGTGTCAGCTCTCCTCCCTGCTCTGTGTAAATCTGTAATTTTAAAAAGTGTTGTAATTGGCTATTCCCCATATTTAGATGATTTTTTCCAAAGTGAGAAAGGCAAGAAAATCAACATATTCACAAAACAGGTTGTCATTGCCACAGCTGACACAACCGCAAGTCGCCAGCATCTTTTTTAATGCTTCATTTGGCTACTTACAGAATTGCTCCAAGTCATCGCTTTTTTTAGAGTCTGGCATGGCAGTGATTGTGAGCAATGGGCACGGATTTCCTCCTAGCGTCTGGCAGAGCTTCTGCTGCCTCCAGTAAACCTTCTTGGGGTTCCTGTTTTGTTCCAGGATATCAAGATGGGACTGAAAAAGCAACAAGGAAGAAGATTTATAGATGAGTTTACAGTCTATAAAATCTGATTTTATTCTACTAGCCATGTGTTATTATCAGTACTAATGTCATCTCTTGATAACTTCCCAGCTTCTCTCTTCTGCCACTTAATATCGTCACCTTCTACATGCCACAAATATGCACAAGCCATTCAGAACACATCCCAGTTCACTGAAGCTGCAGAGGACTCATATAATTTTACCTGAACAGTTCCTAGGTCCTTTTCTGACCAGTGTAAAGGAATATTCTATGCACACATGAAGTCCAAAAGAGAACTGCCTTCTCCTTACATTTTAATAGGTACTGTGCAGAAACATGAGATAACTCACTGGTTTTGAGCATTTATAAAACTGACTGGTTAGCTGTCAAGCACATGCCAGTGAAACTCAGGAACAACTCCCCACCAGAGACAGCCAAAAAGTTTACATAGAAACAACATTTTGTACAATCAGTAGTGGGAAATTTGAAGAGCATCTTTCCAATAATTATTTAAAAAGTAGATTTTCTTCTCCCCCCCACAAAGTTTATGGCAGTTTTAAACAATTCTTAAGCCCAACAGTTTCTTGAGAAATTTGAGAAAAAGAATTGGCAGCTTAAAAACCCTGACTTTTTGGAACAAATTCTAATCGCCTCATTAGACACATAGCCACTTGCCACCCACACACCAGATGACATGTAATTCTCTCTGTTTACATTGTAATTGCAAGTGGCAAGATTAGTATAAGTAATCCTGTCTCAGGGTATTGCTAAGTGTTGTGGAACACCAGTTGTTTCTCGATTAGTAGAAAAAGGTATATTACTGTATGCACACTTGTTCTAACAGTACTTTAACTAAAACACACCAATTCACTGAACAACCCTTACATGATAACTTTCCGTCTTTACAAGTCAGGGCTAAATTTTAACCAATGTTTATGGAACAAGACATTCCTGTTTGTCAAACCTTGGCGTTCACCATCTTTCAGACTGCTTTCCCAGTATCCATTTGAATGTAAACACAGAACTGAAATTTACAGTCATCTATGTCCTAAAACATTTAGCATACTGCTCTATAAAGTAAATTCAATTATTAGACACATCTAACAATCTCGCATAGATGCAGAGAACTCAATATAATCATTTACTTATGTTCCTGGTACCCAGTGAAACTTAATTGGGTATAGCTGCCACAGAGATTTCAGCTAGATACCCAAACGATTAACACTGTGATGTAAAAATAGATAAATTACTGTTCAGAAAATAAATGTAATTACTAATGGACAAAAAGTAATGAACTGCAGAGTGCATCCAGTTCAAATAAGTTTCTGCAATGTATATTCCTGTAAATATGCCTGTAACTATTAAATATATATGATATTTAAAAACATTTTCAAATTACTAACTCCATATACAAGTTTATCTTCTTCCCCAAAGCACCATGTATTTAATCGAGCCCTTGGGTTCGTAATCACTTTTAATTTATTACTGATATATAAAACCAACATACTTCACCAGTGGACAAATGCTTTAAAGTAAAATCTACTGGTGCACAAACCTGATTTAGTTCATCTACTGTGGAAATTAAAGTAACATGGAAATGTGTAAATTGCATCACTCGACATTTTAAATTAGTCCAAGCAAAGAAGCCTTTTAGAATTATTAGAGGCAACAGTTTTGCTTTGGCTAAAGAGCTGGACATGACAACCTATCAATCTTTTCCATCCATAATTCCCATTTACCAAACTTTATGGTCCTTACTGAGTTTGAGTTCATTAAAATTTTTCCTAGGGCAAAATTCCCTTTAACTTCAAGCATTTTATTTGAAGAGGCAGTGAAATACTTCAAGACTCAGCCCTTCAAGTCTAGGAATAACACCGTTTTCATCTCTATTCTATTCATTCAGGAGCAGGTGAAATATTCAGGGATTCCCAGAGCATACAAACTCTCCAAGTTTCTCTTGCTTTTGTGCCAGCAGAAGATAGAAATCAATAACAGTAAAATAATGATGAGGCACTGCATTTCAGTAATAAAGTATGGTGGTGAATAAGTCCATCCAACTCTTCAGTACTGCATTTGTCTTTTCCCCTGCAGACTGTAATGTATACATGCTTTCAAGGCTATAGGTCAAACCCCACTACTGGAGCATACTCTCTTCCTCATTGATTTTGAAGAGTAACTGGTACCCATAAGCCTAATGAGAAGTGAGCTGGCAGGCATATTTTGAACTGTGAAGGCTTGACTGGCCTTCTCCCAGATATTGGAAGCAGTTTCTTTGAACATCTATAATGGGATGCAAAGCAGTTGACAAGAGACTGTTGTTTGAGTGGGAATTAATCTAAGCCTAACTATGCTGGCATGCTGAGCAGCATGGCTAGTAAGTGGGAGAGGACATTGTCTCCCTTGAAAGCATAGTCTTTCACATCTGGCAATGGCAAACTGATACCATTGTAAAAAAATAGAGTGAGCCCAACCCACATCAGCATTTATTGCCCAGAAAAAGTGCTGACAATGGAAACTGGGGGGAGATGGAAGGAGAACTGATCTACTGGAACCGTGTGTCTTCTTTTTCGTAACATCCTTCTCATCTTTAACAATAAAGCAAAGCTACTCCCAGAACCATTCATTTCCTACCTTCCTTTCAGACCTTGGGCTCTCCTACATCAATCACAGAGAAAGCACGATGGATGCATTTCCCAGAAAATTTCCTTACCATCCACCCCTGGCCAGAAAAGACTGTAGAAAACAAATCCTTCCCCAGAAAGCAAATTTGGCACAACTCAATAAAACAATTTATGCCTTAGACTTGTATTCTTTTAGTTTCTCTACTAACAGCACCAGTGGGTGTGTCACAAATGCCTACTGACACTCCAACCAGCACAGAGGAAACAGCTGACAAAGCCTTCACATGAGGTCCAGCACTGTGGTATTGCCAGGTACAGCTCTGAAAGTGGAGATGTTACCTTCTGTCAGGAAAAGGAGCAGGCAGCTTTCACTTCTGATTTGTCTTTTTCTTTAGCCCCCTGCTTCTCACCCCAAGCAAATGGAGACATCTTTGGTTTGTGTTATCTTCTGACTGGTATAAGCACTAACGGTTTGTACCTCAGCTTATCCCGTACAGAAATTTCTCTACGCTATCTCAAAATCTCATCCAAGGCAGCTCCAAACTGTCAGGCCCATTAGCTGATCTGGGTGGACATATCAGTATTACCATCATTGAGGAGTAAGTGTAGGGGTAATGGTAGGCCAGGTAGCAGACATCATCTTTGTGAGGGAACTTGATGTTGAAGGTGAGCGTGTAGTAGCATTTTTCTCTCATGCCTCCTCCTGCAGCTGCACTGCAGCAATAGTGGTTTCTGGAGAAAGAAAAAGAAAGAAGTAGATGTTATCACCTCCAGATGCACATTCGGAGTAGCCATGAAAGAAATAAGCATTCAGAGAAGTGTCTACTCTGAATGAGTTCTCATCTCATGCTGTAGATGGGCTCCAAACACAACCAGTCATTGTACCAAGACTGGGGAAGCTCCATACAAGTACAATCAATCCAATCCCAGCAACGGACAGGTACAAAAATATAGCACAATGTGTTGTGGTTTGACCCTGATTGGCAACTAAGCACCACACAGCCGCTCGCTCACCCTCCCCCTACCCCAGTGGAATGGGGGAGAGAATCAGGGGGGAAAAAAAAAAACCAACCAAACCCTAAAACCTGTGGGTTGAGATAAAGACAGTTTAATAGGACAGCAGAGAAAGAGAAAATAACAACAGAATATACAAAACAAGTGATACACAATGCAATTGCTCACCACCCGATACCCAGCCTGCCCCCAAGCAGCAACCACTCCCTCCCCCGGCCAACTCCCCCAGTTTATATACTGAGCTTGACATCAGGTGGTATGGAATAGCCCTGATGGCTAATTGGGGTCAGCTGTCCTGCCTGCATTCCCTCCCAGATTCTTGTGCACCTGGCAGAGCATGGGAAGCTGAAAAGTGTAAACAACTGAAACCAGGACACAGTGCTAAACAACATCCACTAACACAGCAATGCACCTACAGGCTATATGAAAGAAGGAAGGTTATAGAAACCATGGGTCCACTAGGCAGAACTGCAAACAGGATCATGATGTTAAGTACCACTGACCAAGGTGGTGCACCAGATTCAAGGGTGCTTTGGGATTCACACAGTATACAAAGTCTAGCAGGGAGTTAAGAGGCAGAGCTGTATGTGGCAGTACTGGGCACTGCCAGTCGCAGCTATTCACGTGCTGCTGATAGATGGGTCCACTCTCATAGAAAAATAAGTTTGTTTCATTTTGTGAAGGTGCAAATAAGAAGCCAGCTAATACTAGTTCATATAGCACAGTCCAGACATATTTGAAGTAATGCATTCAGCTAACACTGCTGTATTGCTTCTGACATCCAAGTTATCTTACTCAGAGATGCAGGTACCTATTCACAGCCCTGAACAGCGCCATGTGAAGATGTTCTGTGAAAGCCTGGAGATTTAGAAAATATTAATAGCCTACCAAACCAACCATGCAGTTTCACCACAGGAAGAAAAGGGATATTCCAGGAATAAAAAAAACTAAATAGGACATACATAGAGATATTTCAAATATCATCAGAGGCTTTTTCCTGAGTAGTAAGAGGAGAAGAGTAGGTTTGGGTAGAGACTGCACACAGAAGGGAAGCGACCTCATACAGATTTGCAGGTTGTGAGCTACCCAAAAAATACTCTTTTGAATCCCTCCTTTTTGAAGACTTAAGCCACTCCCTGTCAAGGAGTAGCAAGGACCAGTTACTCCCTAAAATACGGGGAGCTGAGCTTGACATGGAAGCCAGCAGAGCAGGGGTCTCACCAGGCAGGGTCCCCTCCTACAGTACCTGAGTAGGTCCTGCCTAGGCTGGGGTGGGACAGACAGGTTCAACCACGCATCCAGTTCATCAGACAAGTTTGTGGTGATGAGGCAGGTCTGGGTCAAGCTAGGATGTATGTCCACAGGTCAGGATCCAGATCACCAAAGTTCATCGAAAAGCACACCACAGCAGTGACTGAGCTGGAACCTGTTGTGGTTTAACCCTGCTTGGCAACCAAGCACCACACAGCCGCTCCCTCACCCTCCCCCTACCCCAGTGGAATGGGGGAGAGAATGAGGGGGAAAATAAAAACAACCAAACCCTAAAACCCGTGGGTTGAGATAAAGACAGTTTAATAGGACAGCAGAGAAAGAGAAAATAACAATAGTAACAACAGAATATACAAAACAAGTGATACACAATGCAATTGCTCACCACCCAATGCCCAGCCTGCCCCCAAGCAGCAACCACTCCCTCCCTAGCCAACTCCCCCAGTTTATATACTGAGCTTGACATCAGGTGGTATGGAATAGCCCTGATGGCTAATTGGGGTCAGCTGTCCTGCCTGCATTCCCTCCCAGATTCTTGTGCACCTGGCAGAGCATGGGAAGCTGAAAAGTGTAAACAACTGAAACCAGGACAGAACCTGACTACAACAGAGCCTAGAGAAGGACTGAGTGGCCAGAACAGAGCTTAAACAGAGCTCCTGGGCCCATGGGCAGAGGGTGTGGGTGGGGGGCCCATGGGCAGAGGGTGTGGGTGGGGGGCCCTGGGTGAGGCTGGTCAGGGTCATAAATGTCTACTAGTGCATTCAGACCCTTGACACTCCCTTCGTTAAAACTACAAAATCTTAAAGTGAGTTTCTCAATCTAGTCCCAGAACCAAATCTCTTGAAGCAGACTTACTCTGACAAAGAAATTACTTTAGGCTGAGTAAGAAAGTTTTCTTTCAACAGAGATGAAGAAACAATTCATGCACTTTAGGGAGAAGCCTCACAGCAAATCGCATCCATAAATACATTTCAAACAATATTTTTCCCACATTGCACCAATTATGCTGTTGCCGAACCTTCTGATTCTGAAGGACTGTGAGGTTTCTTTGACGAATGTTATCATCAATGTTGCATTAAAATGCAAAATAGAAGAGGCAACCAAAAGATGCAATTTCAGCTCCTGAAATTTACAATACTAGTTTATTTTGCTGCTGTTCATTTTTATTCAAAGGGGTGGAGAGAAAAGATAATTATTCTTGTCAAATTCTCCAAAATAATCAGCTCTTTTTCATAAAGAAGACACAATACAATGCTGCGGGGTTTTCACCTGAATTTAATAGTTAGGAACATGTGGGGTAAGTGATACTGACTGGATCAATAGATACTACAGGAACACTGAGTCACAGTAGCAAACTGAAAATCCTATGATTTTATTCTCAGCTGAACCCTTCACCCCAACATTTCTTTTGCAAATAAGCCACCTTAATATTGGACAAAGAGACTAAGAGGAAAGAAAAATTTAATGAACCCACAAATATAGAAACATCTGCTTAACTAGTATATACGTATTTCAGTGGATCCAGAATTTGATTCTTATTTTTCTTTAAGTCAGAACAATGACATTTAATCTAGTTCCAGTTAATTTTGACAGTGAAGGATAATTAAGAACCCTTTCTCATATAGTGCATAAGGAAAGTACTCATCTCCATAGCCTCTATTATATTCAGTGTCACTTGGATGGTTAGATGACCTTATTCATAAATAACAGTCACAAAGTGCAGAGACCTCCTGAGTCCTCGTCTTCAAATTCACATTAGTAGTCAGAGGTGTGGGAGGAAGCAGGTCTTTCTGGGCAGATATTGCCTAAATATCTTACATACACATTGGGGAAAGAATTCCCATCTGTTCCTAATGCTCCAGTAAAGGCTTCTCCCTCTATAGTCTGTAACTGTGCAGCCAAAAACATCTCTCCTGTCTAAAATGCCATTTAACCCAGAGGGTTTTGCACCACCAGACACCTCTGACCTTGACGCTACGCCGCTAGTCAATGGCCCTTACTCCTGACAGTGCTCAGATCGCGTGATCTTGAGGGTACTGATGCACAGCACTCTCACTGAATGGCTTAGCAGCACATTTTGTTCTTGTTTTGAGCACCTCTGCAGTTCCAGCACACTGCCCACCCAAACCACGTATTTCCATACTTTTGAATCACTTCTTGATACTTGCTTCAATCTATAGCAAACTATCTGCTAGTAACAGGAACCTGACAAGTGGCTTTGTGAGGCCTCAATATTCTTCACTCATGCATTAAAAAGAAAATCCACCTGTATGTAAGCAGTTTAAATGATCATGTATTCCTACTGCATATAATCCGGTCTCCTCACAATCCATCATACAATGCAGTAGCTCTGAATCTTTTTAAAAGAAACCTAAAAAAAACCCCGGCATTTTTCTTCCTTGCTGCCCTACTGCTGTTACCCCAAGATTACCCTGTTGCCTCCTTGTTCCTCCACCAGGCTGACAGTTTTTCCTTGTCACCCCTTTTTCACCACAACACTCTACCTTACCAGCATGAAGCCCAAATTAACAAGCAAGGAAGAGGAAAGGAAAAAAAGACCCTAGCAACATCTGGTCCTCACTACCTTATTTGTATACTCTTTCAAAAAATGTTCACAAAGTCTCACATGCTCTCTAGAAGCTAATACACTGATTATTGGAAAGAAAATAAGAGACCAAAGTGTGGGGGTTTTAATCAGCATGCAAGCTCTATCTATTGTACCTTTCAGTCACTTTGTAATAGTTAAATCATTTCACTTGCTGTTCTTCAGAAATAATGTAGAAGTAATATATTTCTAGCATAGCTGTGATGGAAAGTTACTTAATAATAATTATAATACTACTTATCACTTACTCTGCAACATACTTTTCTGAGCTTAAAAGACCTTTGCAAGCATTATCTAATTAAAACTTGCTCCCCATTTATCTATTCCCATTCTTTGGGTGGCAGATAATTGGCTCTCATTTTCCATCCTTTATAGATGGGGAAACTGAGACACAGACAGGTGAAGCCACTTGGCCAAAGATACAGGCAGGTCAGTAAAGGAGCTGGGTTGTAACTCAGGAATTCAAAAGCACTAAGCAATACAAGAACATCTCTTGGCCATCTTATCTTTAGACTTCCTGTCTGCAGCACTTAGTATAGTACGAAACACTGGTAGGTGATGAAATATGGCATCGTATCAGCTTAGACTAAAATGGCAGAAGAAAATATCAATATCCCAGATTTCTAGGCCATTTCAAAACAGAGCCCAAATGGAACGTAAACTATTTATCACTTCTAATTTCCTAATGCATTCTCTTTATCCAAAATTATTCTACTACCTGGAGTCTGGTGTCCTTGTTTTACATGCCCTGACCTTCTTACATCTCTAAGTGTGGCTACTAAGTGCAGTATGCTTTAGTAACATACTGGTTCATACCATAAAAAAGCAGTATTTAACAATTTACAGGGCATGGCTGTTATTTTGGAGTCTGCCACACTGGAAACTGGCAAATGTGCAACATAGCTTCCTTTTCAAGGGTCAAATCCATGTTAAAGCATCTTTATTGTCAAGATTATAGGCAGAATCCCAGTTGAAGCAGAATACTGCCACAGCCATCCTGCTATTAAGGCCTTCAGTCATCTTGTAAAGGTCGGGTGCTTGTAGCTATAACTAGAACCAAGAGGTGGCCTGCTATTGCTATGATGATGATTTCATTTAATGTGATTATAAAAATGCTGAAGAGAAAAGAAAAGACCTAGTTCTGACACTGCTGTGATCACCATACAGCCAAATCTTTAGTGGTGAGGAGAGAACAAAACACTCCATGTACCTCATTACTATCTGTGAACTGACTATCATCTGGAAAAGCTGGAGGTTAGGTAATATGCTTAGAATGAGCCGTGAAACCAAAGGCACAAGCACATTGTCACCAATTCAGCATGCTGCCATTGTTCCTTAAATAACTCGCTGGAAAGGAATATTATTCTGCACATAAAAGCTGCCAAGACAGCAAGTGAATTAGATGATCTTATAGTAACTGCAACTGTGTTTGTCATGGGTGTATCCTGTCACTTCACAGAGAGGCAACAAAATAGAGCAGAAATGTCACTCAACTTCCTTCTGACAAGAGCACTGCTAATATTCTCAGTAACATAAAACCTCTCGTGAGACATACAGGAAAGGTACGTGATGACAGAGCTGTGCCACACCATTCATCTTTATGAGTGAACTATCCCATCTTCAGTGAAGATGGATGTCAGCAAAGATCAGCCAATATGCATCACCCAGACATCTTGCGAATGTGCCTTTCCTCCCACTGTCCTTCAGCTCAGAGGTTGCTCTCAATAAGAGCCCTGCTGCAAAAGCAATTAAGGGCATCTTTGAGTTCCTCCTTATTTTTGTAAGTGTATCACTCTTTTCCCATATTTATGAATAACTCCTGGTAAAAGCAATTAGATGAGGTTTCCTTCAAATTGTGCCAGTCCCACCCCAGGATACCTGTGACCAGGGTGAATGGAAATGAAGCGAGCTCTTTCCCCAAAACACAAGCAGCATGATATCACTACAGCAATCCCTTCTTCTCCTAGTCTGAGCCAAAGTTTGAGCAACCCCAAACATACTTTCTTCATGTTCCCTCCCACATACAACTTCTCATGACTGGGAATCTCTTCTATAATCACTGAAACAAAAAAAATCAGAGTTTCAGTAGAGGTGAAAGTACGTGTATTCTTATATATACCAAACCATGTTTAAACCTGGAATAAACAGTCAATGAGACAGACAAGTAGTTATCCTAGATTAATATGTTGACATATAATTCAACGTACAGTTAGAAAACACAGAATATTCCAAATCAATAAAACTCCATTCTCTCACATATTCTGAACAAGAATCTGTTTACATGTACAATCATGGTTTAATTTCGGAAGTCAGCTGCTGTGTAATCACTGCACAGTAACTGCCGTGTTAATGCCATGAAAAGCCACTGCCACTGTAATCAGCACATAACATTTGCCCAACCAGAAGCCAATACTCACAGAAGCCAGAGGTTACAGGCACGCAAAGGGAAGCCACTGTACCACATTACGTTAGCTCTTGAGATAGAAAAGGTTAGGTGAATAAAGGTTAGTGAAGAGTACTTGGAACAAAATAAAAAAGCCACTCAAATTGCTACAGACAGGATGCCAGCTTGAGAGAGGATAAGCCTAACCTTCAGCACCACACTTCCCCTAGTCCCCGCCAAAAAAAAATAAAAAAAAAATTAAAAAAAAATAAAAAAAAGATTACTACAGATATTTAGGATGACTTGGAATTTTTTTGTATCCACAGAAATTTAAAGCTCTGCTACTTCTGGAAGGCAGCCCACTGTCATTGTTTGGGTTTATTGTCTCGTCAAATCCGCTTGTGAACATAGCACCTCTGAACCTAACAGCAAAATTGTGAACTATGACACAAATACAATTTCTTGCAAACAGAAAGCCCATTATTTCACATCAGTTTCTAAAATCAGTCTCAGCACGAGTGCATGAAGAAAGGAGTACCACTGAGAACATCAGAAAAGTTCAGCTCTGTCCTGAGAACACTACTTACCATGCCAGACAATTATCATTATTGTTAATTGTGTTAACACCTTTTGTTTTCTTGTATTTCTTCCCTGTCTAGAGTATTGGGTAGCCCAAGCCCTGTGCTTCAACTGCAAGGTATTGGGGGCAAAGACCAGACTTTTGGTCGGTTTATACAGTGCCTAATGAAGTACCCAGAGAGTTCTGAGACACCAAGACATTTTGTTGATGCAAATTGGTGAATAGGAATCATGATAAAAAAAGTAATTACAAGAACAAACAAAAAAATGGGAAAACTTGTCACTCGGGCATTCTCAGCCCCAGCTTTCAGGTCATAACAGGTAAGGCCAGGATAAAACAGTTAATTAACACCAAATGCTACAGTATTTGTTTACAAAGTATGTGAACTTCGCCCATAATGCTCTACCAGTTCATCCTCAACATACGACCTGTTTTTTGCCAGTGCAGGCCTCCTCTGCCTGCTTGCACCACCCCAGGCTGCATCATTCCCAGACATCCCACTCACAGGCACTCAACCAAATGCATTTACTCACACCTGTAATTTTCCTACTTGTTCTATTCTGTCCCCTAGCCTTCAACTCTGCACAGATTTTCTATTCCAAACCATACCAATTAACCTAGTCCTGAAAACCCTTTCGATCTTCTTCTCTAAAATAATTAATATGTGTTGTGGATAACACTTTGGAAGCCTTGAGAAAGTAAAGCAGGGTTCATTCAATCTACTGAAACCCCAAGCTCTGCACTTGTCTTCTTTGACTGTAATAACCAGAATGAATCAGGGATCAGTTTTCTTCATGGAGATACCTGAGTGAGAACGTTTCTCACATAAGTCAAGCTCCAGCTCAGATGTAAGTTAAAGATGAGACTGATCTAGTGTTTTTCTTCTGAGGCGCTGGCGCACTGCAGAAACAGCCTGAAACAGGCAACTTGCATAAATACCAGCCCTGAGCTGGCCAGAAGTCCTTTACACCACTGCTGCCTGGCCCCAGTAGAAAGATAAAAGTTCCTGTATGACAGTGAGTAAGGCTAATCTCTACTGTTTCTGCTATCAGGACAAGGTCTATAGACCATGCCATGGTGCCAGTAAGTGTGGTGCACAGAGCAGTTTGCCTTCTAGGATTTGAGTTCCGGCTTTGCAGAGAAGGGAAGCTAGTGAAGATACTAAGGTATAGAGACAGATTCACAAACAAATAAATGATATGTATTTGTATATGTCTATTTCTACCTATATATATGGGTGTACATTATGTGTCTATATATACACATACACACACCCCTATGTATACTGTGACCCTTCTTTAGCTCCTCAGCTCCTACATCTCTTAGGAAAGCTGATGAATGCAAAAGAAAAACAATTATTCCATCCAGCTCGTTTCTTCCTGGACAGGGGAAAAAGCCAATTACACTGCATTTGTGGGTTAAGCTTCCTTGTATTTCTGGCTGCATCGGCAAGGTTTGAGCATCCTCCATTCCCTTGCCTTCTCCTTCCTCCTGGGGATGTGAATTCTGCACATGCCCTGTTTCCCCCCAGGCATCTAATATAGAGATCTTACTTGTAGCTGTTTCCTGAAGCTGGAAGCACATAACACATTGAAGTAGCACCAATTTACAGATATTTGAAACAGATGGCACTAGTGGTCAAAGGTTAACAACATCAATACAGTTAACAGGAGGGGAACAGAGGGGGAAGGAAGTCACATATTATTCATCAAAAATGCACTTACTTGTAGTAGCAGATATCATGGCCTGCCCGAAGCCAGCGAGGCCTGCCCTGGAGAGCTTCCTTCACTGAATACATGACCAGTTGCATGCCTACATAAAACAAGACAGTTTCAAGTGACATGACTTCCCTGGCTGGAAAAGACAGAGATGAGGAGGAAAAAGCTAAACAAGAAGCATCATTATTTTGTCTGTGCTCTCTCTGTAGCTAGTTTATGCAAAGTAAATACATTTCCCAAAGCCCCATGCTTTGTTCTGATATAGCCATGTCTGTACAAAAAGCACCTTCAGAAGAAATGAGCTGAATGGAGTTCATTAGAAAATAAGTTATCTGATCGGCTTTTTCAAAGGAAGACTTCAAGCAGCTCTGTTTACAAACAGAGGAAGGGAAAGAAAAGAAACAGGAATTGAGGTATCAATAAGATCAGTAATTTGGTTAGCCCAATATTTTATGCTTGACTGCACCATTATTGAATTCTTAATCCTACCACAGCATGAGAGATCTCTGGTGTATCCAGTACTGTACCTTCAGAAAGTAGCAAGCAAAACTAGAAGAATGTTTTAAACTTGCCGTTAGACATAAATAACACCTATGTGTCATAAATACTGATAATTATAGCATCTATCTTTGTACTATATTATACCAGAAGATGACTTCTTCCTGACCTCCAAAGTATTACCATTTCACGCCCTGAGGTACGAGGCTTTCTCTCATCTGAGCCGCATATATATTACTCACAGCTCCATGAAACCAGCCCATCTGCAGGCAGTTTTTATATAAATTCCTTTGCAGTACACACCTGTCTGCTCTTTTTCAAGTACAGTAAGGATCCTGCCCTCACCAGCAAAGGTCTTTGCATGGGGTGTCCCTGGTGAGGTGCTGGCAGCTGCAGGGGTGGCCTCTGCCCTCGGGTGGTGCCAGCCAGCTCCCGTGGATGCAGCACAGCCACAGCTGAGCCCAGTAATGATGCTGTTGGCACTTCTGTGAAAGCATATTTAAGAAAGGGAGAAACACCCTTTTAAGTGTTTATGCATGTTTGTAAGTTGCCCCTTGAGCCTTCTCTTGGCTGTTCTTGTGCTGGAAGGAGGTGATGCTTGAAAATCATTAATACTCATGACATATTTCTATAAGCAGCTATTCAGTTTCCTGTATTCCTTTGGGTTTTTCTGTTAAACTCTCCAGCACTTTAAGAACTGGCAAGTGTACCAGCAGAAATGCCTTTCCAGCTCACCTTTGGCTGTGGCGTGGGTTAGCACCAACCTCTGTATTGCTGTATCCTGAGCCAGCACCATGAGCCACATATAGGAAGCAATTCTCTGTTTGGTTCCAGGACATGGGCCATAGTGAGTTTTGAGACACAGGCCTGCCCAGAAGCCCACCTCATCAGACAAGGGATGAGAGTCTCAGGGTCTGCAGTTCTCTCAACATCCCCAGTGACAGGTCTTGCCCTTCTCGGAGTCCAAAGGACTCACACACCAAACTGCCTCAGAGCAATGGTTGATACTGGTCTGCCAGCTCATTCAAATTAAAAAAAAAAAAAATCAGTTTTTCCTTTCCAGTTTCCCTATGGGAACATTCAGTTTTAGAAAACAAACACAAATCAGGCTTCTGACGAAATCCTATTATTTCCTATGGAAGAGTAAGCTAGTGAAAAAGGGGGAAAGAGAGAGGTGGAGGCTGCATCTCCTGACCTGCTCTGCTTCTAAGTCACAACTATTTCATTAAATATCCTTTTTGCTGATTTGAAAGTTACACAGTGCCATCTAACCAAGAGCAAAAGGGAAGGGAAAAATCAAAACAGATCAGCAACCAGGAGCTGTAAAGTATTGCCACCCATGGCACTTTGGCACTACATCACAACTGGAAGATTTTAGTGTTATAGCATGGGCATTAGCCCAGGAAAGTGCAAAGAGAACGCAGTGAATAAACAGCATCTCTTACCAACAGACTGTGTAAATATTATGCATGTGCTGGAAGGGGTAGTGAGCTTTCCTCAGCCAAGCCAGATAAGCTAGAGCTTCACTGCCCTCTTAGATCAGCAGAAGTAACCCACAAAAGAATTGCTTTAATGGCCAATCTCACATACAAGCCATACAAAAGCAAGCCTCCCTCCTTACACCAGATGGTATTTTCACATTTTTCTTCCAAATATATTTTTCACTGCACAATTGAACATGTGAGTCATGTACAATTTCAGGTGCACAAATTGAGATTATAAATGCTGACACCAGCCAAACTAGCAGACAACAAGCAACCTTCCACCAATAATAGCCAAAATCTCTAGCTATGAAGCTACTGGTGGCTGTATCAGAGGTTGTATCGGGGTTTACAGTAGGACCTCAACATACTTCATTTTCAGGCTGCTATTGGACACACCACACTGAATTGTTTGGTAATTCAGGTATGCAGAATAAGATGACAAAACAAAGAATTCATGTACATTTGGGATCTATATGAATACTTGAACTCCAGCCCTTAGGGTTAAAGAGCAAATGCCTTATAATTCATTATGCCACTCATACAGCCAGTTTCACAGATACAAGTGACAAGTCATTCCAGCTCCTAGTGCTATTTGTTTTAGGTACATTGATCCTGAGAGAGTTCTGCTGGTGATGTCGAAGGCTGTATCCACAGGGCTTCAGAAGAATGCAAAGTCTGATATTAGAGGCTTATTAAACAGTCTGAGTCAGGTCTTGAGCTGGAGTAAATTAACACAGCTCCCTGGAAACAAATGAAAAAAACAGCCTATGCCAGCTAAGAATTCAACCCACAGTCTCCATGCAGAGGAAATAATTTCTTTTCTAAAATAGGCATTGAAAGCTGGGATTTGCCCTGCCTATTTGTGAGCAATGCCACCTTCCTCCTGAACCACACACTATAACAGGAGCTCAAAGACAGCAAGGAACAGAATTTTTTTTTTCAACCGTTAATATCAGCAGATGTCTCAACAGGTCTGAAGGCAGACACGTATTTCTGGATAAGCCCAAAGAATCGTAAATATTTGTTTGAGGATTATCTACATTTATTCAAATCTTAGAAGCACTTTCCAATCCTATGCTGCTCATTCAATTCCAACAGATCATCTTTTTCCCCCTTTCTGAACCCCAGTGCCATTCTTCCTCAGTTCTGGTCTCTAAACACAGAACAATGACATTTTCTTCTCCCACAAATCCTCTCCCAGTCTCAATATTCAGCTTACTCCTCAGTCATCCTGAGGATAGAGAAAGGTCCTTTGACAAATCTAAAGTAACGCTTTCAGTGGATTTCAGGGCAGATAAGATTAAACTTACAGTCTCCTTTATACTTATAGACATGGAAAGTTTGAAATCTTTATGGCATTAAAAAGACATTCTTGTCAACAGAAGACTACTTCAATTCCCCAAAGACTCATACCATAATTAAATTGGCTATTGAACTTCTCACAGTTGATAATGTTGAAGCGATAGGGAACTGCTAATTTCATGTCACGGACTTCAAAGTAGAACCACTGATGATGCTGGTTGCTGTTCACATCTGCATTCATAATTAAGTCATACTCAAACCTGTAAAAGAAGACCAGAAAAAATGGTAGCCATGAACACCCCACCAATCTGCTGCTGAACGTGCTGAGGACAGCAGGCTATACAATCAAGTTCACTAATAGCTTGTGAGAGTCAAAGAACGTCATCAAACTAGCGGTGTCCAAACACGCCATTAAATACGCATACTATATTAGCCATGTCAAAACATTTTGAGCTTTGTTTTCTCACTCCTGTTACTTTCATGACATCTAGGTGTTGGAGGGCATGATAAGCTCTGCATCACATAAGCTGCTTCCCTCGCCAACCCTTTCCAAACCCAGGAGAACACCATTTCATGCTGTGGTCAGAGCAGAAAGGCAGGTTGGAACACAGCTGCTGCAGGCGTACTTACTCGCGCACTTGGATGGCTTTGCGAAGGTTTCCTGATTCAAACTTGGAGAAGAATGTCAGACTGCCTGGAGCACCTGGGCTTGAGTAACTGCAGTAAATCAAAGCAAGGATACCTGTAGCAAGTTGCTTCAAAGACAAGTCTTCCCCAGCACCTTTTGTATGCTAATACAGGTTTTTATATTTTTTTTATAAGCAAGACTCTGAAGTAGCAAGAGGTGAGCAAATACATAATCTTCCTATCCAATCCAGCATCCTTCTCTACTCTTGCTTAGTGTTTCTAAATCTCATCATCTTTTCCTTTCCCAATACTTCCTTTTGCTCCAGTTCATATGTACTTTCTTTATTCCAGGTACTTTCCCCACTGAGTTATTCCCATTAATTTATTAATCGCATGAGGCAGCTCTCTACAGTTACTATACACTTATTCTTCCCTTATCTATAGAGTTTCCTTCTCCTAAAGCTTAGAAACCCTTAAATTCATATTGAAATACTTCACAGCGCTCTCCTACCTCAAACTGTCCTTCACATTTTTTCCGCTAAAGAATGTTCTCTGAGTCACTCAACCTTTCTCTGAATGCAATTTCTTCATATTTGGGGCCCTCTCAACTGCCCTGTGCTATATCTGCTCAAGGACCACAATTTGTGGCTGTAGTTGAGCACTTAAAACAGTTCACAAAGCTGGATATTTGTTTTCAGAAGCCTTTTATAAGTGCCTTACCTTTCAGGGTACATCTACAGCCTGTGACACTAGCCATACAGGCACTCAGGTGTACTCCCAATGGGAAATGTTGCTTCAGGGTGTGGAGAGACTGCATCTGGATTCATAGGTACAATTCCCAGTGTCAGCCTGCAGGCTTCTCTTCCAAATCACTACTTCCAATTCACACATATCCAGGGACACTATACAGTCCCTTTGATGTATACATTTTCTTGTTCTGTCTAAAATTTTTTTGGCTCTCTTGCTCAAGTGACTTCCACAATAAATCCTTTCCACAGAGCCATGTACTAGGAATCTACTCCTTCCATATATTCTTCCTGTTGGGCCTTTGCCTCCTAGGTTATTTTGTCTATACCTTTATCAGAGCTGAACAAGTAAACTGAGCTTGTTACCTAAACCAGCACTGACAGTTACTGGTTACAGTATTCAATTAAAGTTACCCACCTGGCCTCTAAATCAAAAACAGTTCTGCCTATCACATCACCTGGCTGGATTAAGCGGCGAACATCATCTAGCACTTTGTCCCTAGGAAAAAAAAAAAAAAAAAGTCAAACTGTAATGACACTATGAGAAATCTTGGTATTGGGTAATCTCGTAGAAGAAATCTGGAGAGGCTTAGGAAATTCTTTTGAAGGACTGGTAAGAAAGAGGACTTCCATGTGCTAATTCCAGGTGAACTTTCGTTTGTAATTTTTCCTTTTTTTTTCCACCATGAGAAAGCTCCTGCTCTATTCCCATTACAACAAATTGCCTTTTGGGTTAAACAACTGATTCTATAAAATGTTTATTCTCTACAGTATTCTGTCAAGTTTGACTTATCCCCAGTTCTTCCCAGTCAATGTCAATCTCCCAAATGGCCAGCCTTGCCCCATGAGGAAATACGTGCCACAAATTATAAACCTACTAGTCTGTCTCATAGCGAATCTTGACTCTGTTTGAAGCTAATTTCTACTCATTATTAAACTGAAGTTCTCTGATCCCTAAAGATGATCAAATGTGGAACACCAGATTTTCTTTCTGACCTTTGCAGCAATCATATTATGCCCTGAAGCATGATATGATTATTCCCATTTTAGCTGTATGGTTACACATGTTATTGTAGTCATAAAAGCAAATCTTTTAGAGCAACAGTGCAAGAAGACGTCAGTAGAGTGATTTTGCCTCTAAATAAGATTTTTAGCTTTTATATTTGCTGCAGAAAGAATCATTATCTCTCTGGAGGTCAGAAATTAGTGGCTTTCACAAATGTAGTTTTATTAGTGTGGATCAACTTTAAAGTTTAGCACAGAATCCAGCTTATTTGATACCTGCTAATAATTCCCTATTCCACTAAAACAAAATGTAAAGTCATTGCACGTAGCCACACATGAAACAGACAAAATAGTAGTTATAAGAAGAGCTTCCTCTCCCAGCACAGCTTCAAAACATAGCTTTCCCCTCATCCAAACACCTGAAATAACATGAGAAAAACAGCAACCTCTAGCAGTGTGCCATAGGGGAAATCCATTTTTATTTCTTTCTGCATGTTGCATGCCATATATGCTGTCTTCTCCTAGTAGGCTGGGCAGCAGTGAGGGAAATCAGCTTGCTTACCTTGTCCTCACTGATGCTGTCTAGCTCATGAGACACATCCCAGAAGCCAGTACACATGCTAGGGAAGGAGGAGAAGCTTCTGGAGGACCCCATGGTGGTGGCAGAGAGCAAAAGGCATAGCGAGAAGGGATGCAGCAGCAGAAGGGTAGACAGGGAGATTCCCGAGAACAACCTGACAGACACACACCTCTGAGAGGACAGAAAGGATTTTTTCCTTAAAAAGGCAGGTGGGACCCATTGTTGCACACATTAAAGGTGGCTGGATTAAGAGTAAGACTGAAGGCAAAAAGGTATCCTGAAAGGACACAGAGTCTTCTCCATCTTTAAAATGAACTTGTTTTCATTTGTGTTCTAACAAGGTCACAGATTCATAGCTCATTCTGGGTTTTTGTCTGCTTACTTTAAGGAAAAGCCACTAGTAAATCTATGTCAGAGCTTTGACCAGCTTAGAGTCCCATCACGTACATAGGCACATTGATACACTTATCAATAACTAGTTTAATCAATAACAATTTGGAATATGAGATAAGGGGAGTCTTTATGGATTCACAGAAGCCATAAACATCTCACTCCAGGGCTGCCACTACCACCTTCACCTATGAGACAAAGAAAGCAGCTCACAGACAGTTCACAATTCATCCACTGACTCACACAAAGTCCATGTTAGAGATAGGAAATAAGCCTGCCGATTCCTAATGCTGTTGGTAATCCAGTTAGATACCATTTTCCTTTCCTCAGGAGGAAAACCTAAATAAAATCATCCTGCTGTTTGGCTTATCTCCTTGCTACAAATCAGTGGATAACCCAAAATTCATTCTATAACTTCCTAAACCAGAGATGTGATAGTCAGAATCTACACAAACCAGTTTTGAGCCTGAGAGGTCTCAGTGTGGTAATTACGTTAAAGCACAATCACCTTTGAACCCCATACTTGCGCTCCAGCATGGGCTTGCTGTAAGGAGGTGGCTGGTGACCCCAGAAATCAGGGAATGCCAAGTCTTTGTAGTCTGGTATGGACTTAACACATTTAGCCCTAGCCATGTAGAAGTGAGGGCTGTGGAATGGGATATCGCCTTGCTGTTTCTCCAGAAGATTTGTCACTATGTCTGAGCTCTTCAGCCTCTCTCCAGAACTAGGATTGATCAAGTCCTCACATTCAGGGTTAAACATTTTTTTGTAACAAGCATCCTGTTTTTGGAGGGGACACAAAGTAAGTGTGTGACTTCTGGCTGGATTTTCCTCTTCACAGGAGTCTGCATCTTGGGTTGCTTCTACAATGTCTCTCTTTTCATCAGTTGGATCCCATCTGCATTTCTCCTTCTTTGTCCAGCTCTGCAGTGGGACTTTGAAATCCTTCTCCCCTGGATCTGGTCCCATCTCTGTGACGCTTTGGTTTCTCCATCTGTAGTTTGGATGTTTCATAGAAGTAGCACTTGGAATGAAATGAGAGGGAGTAGAAGGAAGACTCTCAGTCCTGTCCTCCAGGCTCTTCTCTTCCTCAGATTCTGATTCAAGCTCCTTTAAATTTAAAAAGCAGAAGAAATTAAAAGAAACTAAAAGACAGATTGTGCCTCCTTCCAGAGGAAACCTTTCAAGGAAAAAAAAGAAAATATTTACAAATCTCCCAAAACTGTACTCATCCAATAAGACAGTCAGAGTAAAATCAGCCCATGGACCACCTGCCAGAATTTCTTTATCCACAAAGCTGTTTCAACAGTAGTCTTCAGAAACTAAAAGGATCAGACTGAGTCATCTGGGTGAGTCATCTCCAACCAAAGCTGATTGTTCTAACAAATTAGGGAAGATAATTCGCAAGGCATTTTTTTTAGAATATAAATGTTACAGCAGGGTAAAGGAGGCCAATCTGTCATGCGAAACTCCACCTCTGCCTTCATGCAAGTGTATAAATTGATCCCATTTGGCTACTTATGGCCATAATAAATGTCACAGCATTGTATCTACTGGAGATACATTAAGCCATTGGTCCTTTCCAGATTCATATTTGAATCATGGCTTTCAGCTTCCTTAAATTCCAAGACTCATAATGAGTGCAATACTCCTCTTCATTTCTTGTCCCAAACTGCAACAGAACAATGGTTTGAACTGTGCATTTCACTCAGCAGCAGTGCAATCTTCTCCATCACCTCCTTCAAAACACTAGTTGACAGTATTTATTTTCCACATCTCATTCTGACCTTGATATCGCTGTTGAAATTGCCAGCAAGGATACAAATTATTATCTGACAGATTTCTCATGTGGCAATTGATTCAATAGTGTTTAGTTAATCCATACCCAGCCAAATACACACCAAACATCACTTTCTATCACTCTTGATTCACACCAATAAACTATAACAAAAAGTCTCAATCTTTGTTTTTCCAGTCCTATAAGACATCTAGGTTTCCTTTTGCAATAGCCTTGTCTAGTTATCTCCTGTCAGTACTCAAGAAATACTTGAAAAGTATTTCTTAAACTCCTGAATATCCACAGGTAAAGGATGCCACAGGCAGTACCTGAAAATTATGGGAAAGTTCTGGACACATTGCTTCATATTGCCCGAGTTCTTCCTCTGGCCGGTCAAGCACTAACCTTGACTTCAATTTGTTCACATCTGTCTCCAAGTCATAATCCTACAAAAGCAGAATTAGAAAAGCATGTATATTAAGCATGCCCCACAAGATGACTGTTCAAGTAATATTCTGCATAATACCCTTGATTTCTAATGACATCATACTTATTTAATGAGTCCTATAGCTGTTCTTCCCCTCCTCATGAAGGCTGCTAAAGTCATTTTATGGAATGGAAAATAGAGGCACAAAAGGAAAGACTACATCATGAAAAGGGGGAATTTGATGTTTTGGTATTTGAGTACCTAAGTAGAAATACCATGAAAAGATGGTTTCAAAAAAGCATCAAGACTGAAACTTGAGCCTTTTTATAAGCACCTCAGCTTGGGAGGTTTCCGAATAAGAGACAACAACTACTAGTTATTTCTGAGCGTATCATCCATTTCCTTGCTTATGTTGCATAAACCAATAGGTACAGGCCCTCAAGATGTAACTGGTAATATTCTGATTCAAAGAAACAATAATCAAATAAATGTATATTTAGCAAGAAAACTCTCAAAGTTATATCGAAGCCAAAATTGTCCTCACAGGCCACCAGCAAAATTAGAAAGCTTGACACTTCTACCTTTGATTTAGACAGCCACATGGTTTCTCTGAGTGCCTACCAATCAAACTGAAAGGCCCATGTCTGTATCATTGAACTTGCAGGCACCAATTGCTTGTATTTTATTTTTATCTCTCAATGCTGCTTATAAAAATCTGTGAAACTCTTGCCCAATCCATCTTCTATACTCTCCAACTTTCTCGATATTTTTATATGAAAAAAGCTTTTTAGATCTCAACCATCAGTGAATCAGGGATAACAACCATATCTGAAGCTTTTACATTCAAAGGCAATTGTGCACTGATATGCAACCTCCTCCATATCAGATACAAGAACCAAAACCGAACTGTGTCGAACATTCAGTCATTGTACAAGAAACCAGGAAAAGATGGGGCAAGAGGGAAGGAGGACACATGGCATTGATGAGTGGGCATTACACTACAGCATTATTCAAATAATTCAACATGTCATTAATAAGTGTGCCCCACCAAATGCCAGCAAAGAAGTGATTTTCTCCTGATAAATAGACTCATTTCTGAAGACATTATAAAAAGAAAAAAAAATAAATGCCTGAATGCAAAAGTGTCCATGGCATTTCAAGCCCTGAGCCACACTTGTATCGCAAAGCAGAGTTTGAACTGCAGATTGGGCCTAGCTGAAAATCAATGAAGAACTGCACAGAGTATGAGGTTAGTTTATAGGGATTTGCCACTAACAGCACAATGATGCATAAGCAGCTTCAAACTTGCTGAAGATTTGGCTTGAGAAGGATAGACGGTTGATGTGGTGATTTTCATTTTCATAGAACGATCTGAACAGTTACTGATGGAACTATAGAGCCAAGTTTCAGTCTGGTTGGTGTTACTGGTATACATGGATATGCGTTATGTAGTTGTGAAAATGTTTGTAAATCACATCAGTACCAGGAAACATCATGCAGAAGATATCTCATTCAAAAAAGGTAAACTGAAAGTTCATTATCCATTCCCTGCTTCCTTTCCCTTTAGAAAGATTTATCATGGGAGATATATGACCAACATACCAGACAAACAGTACTTAAAACTCATATTCAGAGCAAGCTCTTAGGCAAAAAAACAAACAAACAAAAAAAAAACCCCAAAAAAACCCCACCA